>OY728120.1:976702063-976986569 GCA_963277665.1 Viscum album | reverse complement strand
GTTTAAAACCGTGGCTATTAGTTTATTGCCACGGTTTTTAACCGTGGATATAGACATAATGCCACGGTTTAAAACCGTGGCAATATATTCTATCCGGCCTTTAGTGTAGCCACGGTTGAAACCGTGGCTATAGATTTAAAGCCACGGTTTGGAACCGTGGCTATAGGTCTAGGCCTATAGCCACGCCAAACTTAGCCACGGTTCCTAAAACCGTGGCTATTACCTATAGCCACGGTTTGAGGGCCTATGGCCACAGTTCTAAACCGTGGCTATAGCCCGAATTTCCAGTAGTGAATGAAACCATATAAATAAGTGTAGTACATGGCCAAAGTCTTGAAACATAATTTTATCATGGAATTCTCATGAGTGTTTTGGGTTGACTTAACTGAAATTGTATTGAGTTTAACAAAAAAAGTCTATTCAATACCAATTTGGAGGCAAGTGTTGAGGAAATCCAAGTCAAGATTTTAGGATAAGGGAATATACTCAACAAATCATAGAGCTACAAGTCCGCAATTAGAAAGACTGCCCACCTAATTAATTTATTATGGTTTTCATGGTCAAATTCCGGATCATTAAGAAAAGTAATGGGGATCCATGACACTAGAATGTTAAAGTGACTATAAATTCCAAGTTCAATGGTGAGGGATATTGGGACTTGATAAAATAGTGGGAGATTTAATAAAAATAATATTTAATTTATTATATCTCACTTATTTTGTAATCAATAAAATTACTAATAATTTTATCTTTTTAATTGTAGAATAAAATGAAAATTTCATCATCCACACTATCCCTATGATCAATATTGGATAAAGACAATCTCCTAACTGATAATAACTTTTAGGAGTGGTTTAGATGCATTCAGGTTGTGCTATTCCATTAATGAAAATATTATGTGATAGAATCCTCAATGCATGATCCATCTACTAAAGAGGTGAGTGATGAAGAGTTCATTGTCTATGAAAAACATTTGAGTGATGCATTTGACATTCAATATTTGATGCTTTCATTGATTTATAGTGAACTAATGAATCCCCATTAAAACATGGAAGCATATAACATGCTTGATAACCTTTGTGATATTTACTATGAGAGAGCTAAATAGGGAAAATTTGAGATTTCCAAGGTTCTCTTTCAAAGAATGTTTGGAGAGGGTGACCTAGATGGGACTCATATAGTCAGGATCATTAGCTACATTGAGTTATTAGAGGTTATAGGGTTTAAAATCCCCGAAGAACTGGGCACCGACCTTATTTTGACATCACTTCCTTAGAGATTCTCTAGTTTTGTTATGAATTTTAATATAAACAGCATTGGGAAGTATCTTATAGATCTTATTACTATTCTTCACCAAGTATATAAGGATATGAAGCATAAAAAAACTTATGTATTTATGGTGAACAAATAGAAAGGTCAAGTGAAGAGACTTAAGACAAAAAATTATTCACACCCTTTCAAGAAGAGGAAGATCAAGGGGAAAGCAAGGGAATAAGATGTTGTCTATTTATCATATGGAAAGAAGGGCCAATGGACTAAAAACTACACCCACACAAAGAATCAAGGGGGAGTTTCAGGTTTATTTATTATTGAGTTCAATTTATCTATTTCTACAAATTAGGTATTAGATATATATTGTAGTGCTCACATATGTATTCAAATACAAAAACCAAGTAGATTGAGAAAGATTGATTGAGGATAGGTAGATATTTGATAAACTAATGGAGCTAAACTTGATGTTGTAGATACCTAGGACTACCACCTCATGTTTTTGACCACAATGATCTTGGTTTTAAATGATTTTTATTATGTGCCTTTAGTTACCAAAAAAATTATTCATGTATCTATACTTAATATAGATGGATTTTTTTTCAAATTTGGGAATAAATGTTGCTTATTTTATAAAGATAAATTTTTTTATGGTAATACACGTTTAAATAATGATCTTTCTATGTTTGATTACACAAACCAGGAAATGGAAATCGATAGCGAAGTTACTTCACACGACTCATACCACACCCAACTTTGGAATCACTAACTAGGTCATGTAAATTAAAAGAGCTTGACTAAATTACATCAAGATGGATATTTATATTCTTTTAAACTAAAACCAATTAGTGTATGTCATGCATGTTTATGAGAAAAAATGACCAAATCCCCATTTAGTGGGAAATGTGAAAGGTCTAAAGAGATTCTTGAATTAGTTCATACTAATGTGTGTGGACTATTTCCTATTGAATCAAGGGGTGGTTACTCATACTTCATAAATTTTACTGATTATTTTAGTAGATATGAATATATATAATTAATGAGGTATAAGTTAGATTCTTTTGATAAATTCAAGGAATACAAGAATGAAGTTGAGAACCAGCTTGGTAAGAAGATTAATAAACTCTACTCAGACTGTGGTGGAGAATATATTAATCAAGACTTCATTGATTATTTACGGGAGTTAAAGATATTATCTTAACTTAGTCCTCCTTATATGCCTCAGTGGAATGGTGTAAGAGAAATGAGTAATTGCACCTTGTTGGTAATGGTGACATCAATGATGATTAATGAAAGACTTCCATTATCCTTTTGGGGATATTCTCTACAAACAACATCATACAAACTAAACCGAGTTCCAAATAAATTGATAGATGACATGCCATACCAATTATGGAATAGAAAGAAAACCTTGTTGTCTTACATATATATATGGGGTTGTGAAGCATTTGTTATGGCCTCTTCAGGTAGCAAGCTTTACACCTGAGGCATAAAGTGTATCTTTATAGGATATCCCAAAGAAACAAAGGGATATTGCCTATACAATCCTTCAAACAAAAAGGTTTTCGTTAAAAGACGTCTCACATTTCATGAGGATGGTCTTATCTCTAAAAGAGATAGTGGGAGAGAGATAAACTTTGATGAAGTCCAAGCTCAAGATACACAAGATTTGGTATAAGAACAAATTTCACAAAGCCCTGTGGAAGAAGAAATCATTCTAGAGACACAATTACTACATAGGAGTAATAGAGATGTTAGAGAACTAGAAAAATATGGTTTTCTAGTAACCAAGGATGGTGACTCATTATTAGTTGATAATAACGATCCTTTAATCTATAATAAATCAATAAAGGGAATATATGTTTCCAAGTGGCTAGAGGCCATAAATTTCAAAATGGATTCCATGTACCAAAACCAACTCTATATTTTAGTAGAACCTCTAGTAGATGTAAATCCCATTGGTTGCAAATGGGTATTCAAGAAGAAACTAGACATGAAAGGGAAATCCAGTACCTATAAGAAGTGAATGGTTGAAAAAGGGTTTTAACAGTGTTAATAAATTGACTATGATGGAACCTTTTCACTAGTTTCAATGATAAAATCCATCAGAATTCTACTTATCATTGCATCTTTCCATGATTTTGATATTTGGAAAATGGATTTCCAAATGACCTTCCTTAACAGGAAACTTCAGGAAGATGTATATATGACACAAATCGAAGGGTTTGTGACTCCAAATGATTTAAATAAGGTATGCAAGTTACAAAGATCCATTTATGGATTAAATTAAGAATCCAGGTCATGTAACATTTGTTTTTATGAGGCCATAACGCAATTTGGTTTCTTAAATAATGAATGTGAGACACACATATATAAAAGGTTTAGTGGGAGTGAATTTGTTTTCTTAATAGTATATGTTGATGACATATTACTCATTGGAAATGAAATACTAGTCTTACAGTCTGTTAAGGAATAGTTGAATAAATGATTCTCTATGAAGGACCTGGGTGAGGTATCGTATATTCTTGGGATAAATATCCATCATGATAGATCCAAGAGGTTTCTTGAACTAAGTTAAAGTACATACATTGAAAATATACTGAAGATATTTAGTATGGAATAATCCAAGAGTGGATTGTTTCCAGTGTCACAAGGAATTCATCTTTCTAGAAAAATGTGTCCTCAGACACATGAGGAAGGAACCAGAATGACAAGGATTCTATATGCATCAGCGATTGGGTCAATCATGTATGCTATGATATGTACTAGGATAAATGTCGTATACACATTAAGTATGGTAGAAAGATATCAAGCTGATCCAGGTGACCTCCATTGGATGGTAGTCAAGACTATCCTAAGAATCAGAGGTGTACTAAGGATATGATCATGGTTTATAAAGGATATGAGGAACTATTCATCAGAGGATATGTAAATTCTTGTTTCTAAACTAATAAAGATGACATGAAGTCATAAATAGGATACATCTTCAATTTGAATAGAGGTTCTATGAGTTGGAAGATCTCAAAGAAGAATATGGTTGCAGATTCTACAACAGAGTCTGAGTATATTGAGACTTCTAAGGTAGCTAAGGATGTACACTAGTGCAGAAAACATTTTTTACGTCGGTTATTTTTCATTATTTACGTCGGTTTTTAGGCGACGTTAATACGGACGACGTTATAAATAACGTTTTTTACGTCGGTTATTTAAAACCCGACGTAACATCCCTAACATCACGGTGTTTATCACGTCGGTTCATTAATAACCGCCGTGAAAAATGATGGGGGATGGGGATTTATAACGGTGGTTATTATATAACCGCCGTGATAAACCGAGGGTGGGGGGTTTATCACGTCGGTTATATAATAACCGCCGTTATAAATATGTGCGGGGGGGGGGGGGGGGGGGGGGGGTTTATCACGTCGGTTATTTCTAAACCGACGTGATAAAAGGCCTGGGAATCGATTTACCACGTCGGTTATGACATAACCGACGTGATTAACCCTTCCCCGGGCCTATTATCACGTCGGTTTCTTAAATAACCGACGTGATAAAAAGGCCTGGGAAACGTTTTAGCACGTCGGTTATCCAATAACCGACGTGGTAAATCGATTCCCAGGCCTTTTAGCACGTCGATTATATTAAGAACCGACGTGATAAAAGGCCCGGGAACGGTTTATCACGTCGGTTTTTTCGAGAACCGATGTGATAAACCCCTGCCGATTTATTTACAACGTCGGTTATTTTATAACCGACATGAAAGAGATATATTTTTTTTAAAATAATTTCACTGCTCTCACCAAAAAGAAACCAGAAACCAAACAACAAAAATAACCATGCCAGCCCTCCCCCAAGCCCCACTGAACCCCACCCTCATCTATACCCACCTAACAACCTGGCCAGCCCTCCCCCACCACATTGGAGCCCCACCACAACCCTTGGACACCCCCCACCCCTTGGACAGCCCCCCACCCTAATTTACACCCCCACGACCCCTAGTACAGCCTCAAACACCCATTGGACACCCCTCCCATATCCCTTGGACACCCCCCACCCCTTGGACACCCCCCACCCCTTGGACAACCCCCCTACCCTCATTTACACCCCCAAGACCCCTAGTACAGCCTCAAACACCCATTGGACACCCCCCACACCTTGACAGCCCTCCCAGACCCCTTGGACACCCCCCCGACCCCTGGACACCCCCCCCCCGAACCCTTGGACAGCCCCAAACACCCCTTGGACACCCCTCCCATATCCCTTGGACACCCCCAAACACCCCTTGGACACCCCTCCCATATCCCTTGGACACCCCCCACCCCTTGGACACCCCCCACCCCTTGGACAACCCCCCCACCCTCATTTACACCCAACCGGCCCCTTGGACAGAACTCCCAGACACCTTGGACACCACTCCCATATCCCTTGGACAGCCCCCCACCCCTTGGACACCCCCCACCCCTTCGACAGCCCCCCACCCTCATTTACACCCCCCGAACACTAGGACAACCCCAAACACCCCTTGGACACCCCTCCCATATCCCTTGGACACCCCCCACCCCTTGGACACCCCCCCCACCCCTTGGACAGCCCCCCCACCCCCTGGACACCCCCCCGACCCCTTGGAAACCCCCCCCCCCCCCCCCGACCCCTTGGAAACCCCCCCATCCCCTTGGACAGCCCCAAACACCCCTTGGACACCCCTCCTATATCCCTTGGACACCCCCCCACCACTTGGACACCCCCCACCCCTTGGACAGCCCCCCCACCCTCATTTACACCCAACCGACCCCTTGGACAGCCCCAAACACACCTTGGACACCCCTCCCATATCCCTTGGACACCCCCACCCCTTGGACACCCCCACCCTCATTTACACCCCCCCGACCCCTAGGACAGCCCCAAACACACCTTGGACACCCCTCCCATATCCCTTGGACACCCCCCAAACACCCACCCACCCCCTTGGAACCTCTCCCCCCATACCAAAATCCAGACCAGAAAAACCATCAACAATAGACCAAAACAAGAAGTAGAGAAAAATTAAACATTCACTTATATAACATTCAAAACTTACACTGTCAACTTCAAAAAAAACTAAATCCAACCTAAACGACTACGAAATACACAATTACATTGACAATATTCAAAATTACATTTTACATTACAAACAACTAAAAGTTAATCAAACCTGTAAAATAATTTGACCACTCCACTTGTAAGTGTTTGATATCTTCAGCAGTAAAGGGTTGAGGGTCATCAAAAAGCTACAAAGGAAAAGGATAGTAGTCAACGTGTATAATGAATAAATCAAATTGAAATATTATGAGAAAGAGGAAATCTTACCAGGTCAAAACTCAGAACTGTCCCAGTTGTTATTATTTCATACATAAATCTTAACATGTAATATCCGCATTCGATAATGCCTTGTTGCTCATGACATTTCTGTTTGAATGAGTGTAAATTCAATATATTATTTTTATGTAATAAATCAAAATGTACAAATTATAAATGGATATTTACCTTCGCATGTACATATTTGATCTTGAAATTCCTTTTCTTTGCGCTTTTTCGAAAGTGGGCCCATGCCCTGTTAGAAAATAATACGAATGGGGTAAATTTAAAATTCATTATAATATATAAAACTATTGTGAAATTGAAACTTACGTTTCTAATATATTCTTAAAACTTTCTCGCACATCATCATGGAGAGAGCATATCCAATAAAGTGCTTTCTCTCTAGGGAAAAAAACCCCTAACATCCAATGATCCCTGATAAAAGGAAATTTAACGTTAGTGGCTTTTTATGTTAAAAGATAATTAACTCTTTGAGAGGGATGTGTTTCATACCTCTCACAAAAAGGCATCATCCAACACTGTGTGATTACATTCTTTTCAAATCTATCAACAATATAAATCATTCTTTGTTCCTCATCCAATGCACATGCTTCAGGGGAAATCAATTGTGGGTCCACGAATCCATATACATCTGTCAGCTCATTCCTCTCACAAATTTTATACAGATACCTAATACAAAGCAGACATAAGTATACATTTTTAATAAATATAACGCAAGGAAAAGGTGTTAAGACTTACATGATAAAAATTTTCACCACGTTGATGCCCAACTTATCTCCAGTGACAAACTCCATGATATCAGTTTTCATAATCCCCACACTTAGTTCACGTCCACAGACATGAGCTTCCATTGTACAGTCATAATGATCCGCCAACAAATTTGAATATCTTGACAATTTGTCAAGACTGCTAGTATCTGCATCTGATGTCATAGCTATCTATCTTTGTTGTTGTCTATACAGTATTTCTTTACCTTTGAAGTATTCCTGTAAAAATAAATTGAAAAATATATTAGTTTTCAAATGATAAAACATTAATAAAAATATAAAATAAAAGATATAACATCCATACCTCTATGGTAATGAGTCGAAGAAGTCTGGATGGCCAAAGTAAAAAATGGCCGATACTATGTCCAACTGTCGTCACCTCATCTGTAGGTAATGGTATCCGAGCTGATCTATCTATAATATCTTGTACAGTGACCCTCTGATTCTCTACCTCTAACTGTTGATGATGAACTGTATCTCCTATACAATATACCATCCCATATGCAACTATATGATGCTGAGGATCATCAACATACAACTCACAATAAGTATGTAGCTGCGGTGGAGGAGGAGGATCAAAAATGGGGTCCGCTGGCTGAGGTGGGGGAGTGGGAGCTACTGGGAGAGGTGGAGTGGGAGCTGCACCCTGAAATTGTCTTTGCAAGTCTGCAAACATAAACTCCACCGATGCTCTAATCTTGTCCTCCATTGTCGCATTAATATTATGGACTTCATCCTCCAAGGATTCTATTTTTTTTTATAAACTCCCTCAACGTTAGAAGTTGAGGAACGTGGCAACACTTTTCTTACCGATACACCTGCCGGATATCCTCTTACACGGCCAGGATGTTCGGGCTTTCCCAATGCCACAGATAAAATATCTTCCCTCCCAGATGGTGTAAATGTCCCCTGTGAACTTTGCTCCTCAAGAGAGTCCTGTAATAATTAATTGAACATTTCTATAATGATTGGAAATATATGACGAAAATAGTAAACTTAAATAAATAAAATAGATATCTTACAATCCTCTCAACTACGAGTCTCGATTCTTCCGAAAGATATTGTCCTTTTTTTCCCTTCCGAGCTCTTTTCCATTTCTCATGTCTAGATGGAGGGGATGGAGGGGCCACCTCTCCAGAGCTTGAAGACTCAGCTCTTAGTTGTTGAAATTTTTCTGCCATCATTTGTTCTTCCAATAATGCATACCCTCCCCGAGATAAACTATGAGGGTATACATTTTTAGATTGGATCTCTTGATGAGCTTTCCTTGTTTGCTGTAAATTAAGAATAAGTAATCATTAACAAAACAATAATAAGATCATTTATATAAGAAAGCTTATAAAAGTTTACATTGCCCTTACCAAAAATGATTCTTTTCTTCTACTTTCAAAAAAATGTCTCCATGTGTCTTCATCTATAAAAGGATATATACGACATGGATTCTCACGACTCCTATGACCATAAATGAAATCAGATGAGAGGGTTGATTTGAAATCCCTCCATCTCCTAGCAGCCAACGATAAGCATTTCTTCCTGACTCCTCCAGTGTCAGGAATATCAAATTTCATCTGATAAAAAAGAGGTTAAAAATATTATATATACTAGAAACATTTAAAGAACAGTCAAACAATAGCAAAAGATCTTACCAAAATGGTCTCCCACAGCTGAGAAATTATCGCCTTATCCACACTTCTCCAATCATCATAGAGAATGCTTACTTTGCTCTTAGCCTGAGTTGCTACAAAACCCTTAAAATCTTTAGCATTTGGACCTCTAGGAAGATCATCATCATCAAACTCCACGACTATCCTCTCCTCCTTCGTACGGGCAAGTGATAATTTTGGTAAACGTGTGCACCCACACTTTCCAACCTTTGAACTCTTTTTCGTAATAGGAGCATGTGAATGTTCCTCCCCAGATGTATGACCAATATGCTCATCTCCAGAATCATGTGGCTGATCAACTGATTGATCTGTCATTTTCCTTCAAATCAAAAAAACAAACATTAGTTCACAAATATACAAATTCAAATATTGTAATACTACTTAATCAGAAAATAGAAAAGTGTACTAAATTACATAATAGTAAACATTGGTAATATGGTAAGCATGTTAAACAATGATAAACATGGTAAACACAGTCTGTTGTACCCCTCTCTCTTGGATTTTAATGATCACAATCACTCTTATTATGTTCTAACTTGTTTTCAAGTGTTTTTGTTGATAGGAAAAAGGTTGCCAAGGAGTTGGCCCAAGAAAGATGAAAAGTGGACTCACTGAGTCCACCGGTCAGCCGGTGTGAGCTCACCGGCCAACCGGAGGACCCAGGCAGTAGACTTGCCCACTGCCTGGTGCCACCGGCCGGCCGCTGGCTCACCACCAGCCGGCCGGTGGACCAGACAGAGAGCCTTCCTGTCTGGACCACCGGCCGGCCGCTGGATCACCACCGTCCGGCCGGTGGACCAGACAGAGCCTTCCTGTCTGGACCACCGGCCGGCCGCTGGATCACCACCGGCCGGCCGCTGGACCAGACAGAGAGCCTTCCACTCTGTCTGGACCACCGGCTGGCCGCTGGCCACCACCGGACGGCCGGTGGACCAGACAGAGAGCTTTGCTGTCTGGACCACCGGCCAACCGGTGATCCACCACCGGCCAGCCGGTGCGCCCAGGACTTCTCCTCTTTACGGTTTTTATTGTTTTATCATTTTGGTTTGATACATGTTTTAATAAGTAAAAAATTTAAAATATCTAACATTATATGAAATAACTAAATGTAAACAAGAAATAAACATGTGTTACCTGTAATTTTAGGAATGTACAGTTGGATTGTTTTCCCAAATTCCTTCTTCGTGATCGTTCCTTATAGCACAAACCATGTCTTCAACATACTCATCATTATGTTCTGTTAATCTTTCCATGGAAGTAGGGATCTCACATAAATCAGCATCTTCATCAAATTCATCCTCACCAACATATTGTTTTTTCCCTTGTAAAACAACAGCCCACTGCATATCTGATTGATCTACTACATAGAAAATTTGTTTGGCATGTGTTGCCATTATAAAAGAATCAGCTGTGTCCTCCAATCTATTCAGATTAACAAGTGTCATTCCAAATTCATCGTGTCTGACACTGTTGTTACTGATAAACCATTTATAGTTAAAAATAGGAACTTTAATTTTAAAGTAATCAGCCTCCCATATGTCTTCAATCACTCCATAATATGCACTTGATGCCGAAATTGGGTTTCTGTCCTTAGCACTCGAAAAATGCATTGCTTCTGCAAACACCAATACACCACTATTCTGAACTGCACTTCTGTTGTCCTGAGCTTTCGTATGAAATGTATAGCCATTAATGTCATAAGCGGACCATGTTATCACATTTAAAGATGGACCACCCACTATCCATTTTAATGTCTCTGATACATCTGATCTACCAAGCAAGGTTTTTTTAAACCATGGAAAAAAAGTTTTGTTGTGCTCATTCAAAATCCACATTTCTTTCTTCTTTGGATGACATTGTTTCAACTCATTAATATGCAATGTGATATACGGTTGAACATCAGCTATGTTATTCAAGATGTATGATTCTAACTTCTTCATCTGTTCAGCTGACAGTGATTTGACTTTCAAGCCATGAATCCCCTTTCCCTCATTATTAACCCATTCATGGCGAGATGGAGGCAAACCTATGTGTTGCGTCGTAGCCAAGTAGCTCGTACAAAACTCTGCTACCTCCTCAGAAATATACTTTTCAATAATAGAGGCTTCAGTTCGATATGGATTTTTAACATATCCCTTTAATATTTTCATATACCTTTCAAAAGGATACATCCAACGAAGATATAAAGGTCCACAAAGCTTTATTTCTCGAACCAGATGAATCATTAAATGCACCATCATATCAAAAAAAGTTGGAGGAAAATACATTTCCAAATGACAAAGTATAAAAATTACATCCTTTTCCAAAATGTTCAAAGCATTCACATCAATCGCCTTGTTACAAATTGAATTGAAAAAATAACACAACCTCATTATAGTCTTTCTGACACGGATGGGCAATATTCCACGCAGTGCAACTGGTAGAATTTGTTGCATCATGACGTGACAATCATGTGATTTCATACCTATCAACTTCAAGTCTTTCAATGAGACAAAATTTTTTACATTTGAAGAATAAGCTTGAGGCACTTTGATATCATGAAGACACTGACATAAGCTACTTTTATCCCTCTTCGATAATGTATGACAAGCCGGGGGAAGAAATGTTCGTCTTCCTTTAGGAGTGGGAGCTAACTCCAAACGTATTCCCATTGATAGTAGGTCTAACCTTGCATTCAACCCATCTTTTGTCTTTCCTTTAATATCTAGCAATGTTCTGATCAAAGAATCACAGATATTCTTCTCCACGTGCATGACATCAATATTATGTTTGACTTCATGATACCTCCAATATGGTAGCTCAAAAAATATTGACCTTTTCTTCCAAATATGTCTATCATTACCAGATTTCTGTGTCTTTCCCAATGTCACATCAAGGTTTTTCACCCTCTCAAAATACAAATCTGGGGATAAAGGTTTTGGAGTAGTATCAAATTCTTGTGAGCCATTGAATGCCTTTTTTAGTCTTCTATAAGGGTGATCCATAGGCAAAAACTTTCGATGACCCATGTACACTGTTTTCCTCCCATGATGCAATTGACAATATGACGTCTGTTGTTCGCAAATTGGACATGCTTTATGCCCTTTAACACTGTATCCAGACAAATTTCCATATGTTGGGAAGTCATTTATAGTGAATAGAAGCACTGCATGCAGTTTAAAATATTCCATTTTATAAGAATCATACACCCTAATACCATCAGCCCATAACAGTTTCAAATCATCAATCAGCAGTGACAAGTATACATCAATATCATTGCCGGGTTGCTTTGGACCAGAGATCATGATACTCAACATGACATATTTGCGCTTCATACAAACTTCAGGAGAGAGGTTGTAAATTACCAATAAAACAGGCCATGAACTATGTGTGCTACTGAGGGTTCGGTATGGATTCATTCCATCTTTGCACAAGCCTAGTCTCAGATTTCTAATTTCATTTCCAAATGTAGGGTACTGGGCATCAATTTTCTTCCATTGTGGACAATCAGCTGGATGACGTATTTTTCCATCACATACCCGCTCATCAGCATGCCATCTTAACCTTTTTGCATCATGTGAATTAGCAAATAAACGTTTGAAATGAGTAATTATAGAAAGATACCAAAATAACTTTGACGGGAGCTTTGTAATCTCTACATCAGCTTGTGATTTTTCTTTCACCTTATACCATGATGTCCCACATTTAGGACACTCTTTCAGAAATTCATATTCCTTCCTATATATAATGCAGTCATTCGGACAAGCATGTATTTTCCTGTATCCCAATCCCATCGGGCATAATATTTTTTTGGCCTTATAATGTGAATCTGGAAGATCGTTATCTTTTGGAAGAATGTCTTTCATCAATTGTAGCAGCTCTGTAAAACTTCTGTCACTCCATCCATGTTTTGCCTTCATGTTAATCAATCTTAACACCGCCGACAAAACCGTAAAATCTGTACAACCAGGATATAATGGTTTTTCAGCATCACCATATAGACGTGCAACTGTCGGTTCTATCTCAATTTGTTCTGCTACAATATCGCGAATCATTTCTTCAATTCCATCGGAGTTACCATCTTGCGATTCATTATCATCAGTGACATTCTGTCCAGTTTCGCCATGCCAAATCCAAGGGTTGTAACTCGGATTGAAACCATGACAAATCAGATGATCTTTTATCTCTCTACTTTTCAACTTCTTCATATTCAGACATTTCAGGCATGGACAGAAAAAAATGTCACTACTTGGAACATTTCGTTTAGAAAATTCCAAAAAGGCATCAACACCTTCCTCATATTCATTGCTCATTCGATGTGCCGTAATCCAACTTCGACTCATTATTACCTATAACAAATAGCAAAAATATATATATTTTTTAGATAAGACAAATATATGTTTATATGAAAAAAATCATAATTTGAATGTAAACAATTTTGAAATATAAAACAAATCGATGTGTATTTAAAAAAATATGCTTGAATATTATTTTTTAAACAAAATATAGTAAGATATAACACCCCCCTGGACACCCCCCGAACCCTCTGGACAGCCCCCCGCCCCTCCTGGACACCACCCCCCACCCCCTACCCCCTTGGACACCACCCTGGACACCCCCCGACCCCTCTGGACAGCCCCAGACCCCTCTAGAAAGCACCCCCACCCCTCATGGACACAACCCCCCACCCCCGACCTGCTTGGACACTCCCCTGGACACCCCCCAACCCTCTGGACAGCCCCCCACCTCTCCTAAACACCACCCCCTGGACACCCCCTACCCCCTTGGACACCCCCCTGGACACCCCCCAACACCCACTCACACCCTTGGACAACCCCCCACACCCACCCACCCCCTTGTAAACCCCCCTGGACACCCCCCGACCCCTCTGGACAGCCCCCCACCCCTCCTGGACACCACCCCCACCCCCTACCCCCTTGGACACCCCCTGGACATCCCCCAACCCTCTGGACAGCCCCCCACCAACCCGGACAACCCCAAATACCCTCTGGAGAGGCCGCCACCCACTTGGACAGCCCCCCACACCCATCCACCCCCTTGGACACCCCCCTGGACACCCCACCGACCCCTCTGGAGAGGCCGCCACCCCCTTGGACAGCCCCCCACACCCACCCATCCCCTTGGACACCACCCTGGACACCCCCCGACCCCTCTGGACAGCCCCCGACCCCTCTAGAAAGCACCCCCACCCCTCCTGGACACAACCCCCCACCCCCGACCTGCTTGGACACCCCCCTGGACACCCCCCAACCCTCTGGACAGCCCCCCCACCCCTCCTAAACACCACCCCACCCCTACCCCCTTGGACACCCCTCTGGACACCCCCCAACACCCACCCACACCCTTGGACAGCCCCCCACACCCACCCACCCCCTTGTAAACCCCCCTGGACACCCCCCGACCCCTCTGGACAGCCCCCCACCCCTCCTGGACACCACCCCCCACCCCCTACCCCCTTGGACACCACCCTGGACATCCCCCAACCCTCTGGACAGCCCCCCCACCCACCCGGACAACCCCAAATACCCTCTGGAGAGGCCTCCACCCACTTGGACAGCCCCCCACACCCATCCACCCCCTTGGACACCCCCCCCTGGACACCCCACCGACCCCTCTGGACAGGCCGCCACCCCCTTGGACAGCCCCCCACACCCACCCATCCCCTTGGACACCACCCTGGACACCCCCCGACCCCTCTGGACAGCCCCCGACCCCTCTAGAAAGCACCCCCACCCATCCTGGACACAACCCCCCACCCCCGACCTGCTTGGACACCGCCCAATCCTCTGGACAGCCCCCCCACCCCTCCTAAACACCACCCCACCCCCTACCCCCTTGGACACCCCCCAACACCCACCCACACCCTTGGACAGCCCCCCACACCCACCCACCCCCTTGTAAACCCCTCTGGACACCCCCCGACCCCTCTGGACAGCCCCCCACCCCTCCTGGACACCACCCCCCACCCCCTACCCCCTTGGACACCCCCCTGGACATCCCCCAACCCTCTGGACAGCCCCCCCACCAACCCGTACAACCCCAAATACCCTCTGGAGAGGCCGCCACCCACTTGGATAGCCCCCCCACACCCATCCACCCCCTTGGACACCCCCCTGGACACCCCACCAACCCCTCTGGACAGGCCGCCACCCCCTTGGACAGCCCCCCACACCCACCCATCCCCTTGGACACCACCCTGGACACCCCCCGACCCCTCTGGACAGCCCCCGACCCCTCTAGAAAGCACCCCCACCCCTCCTGGACACAACCCCCCACCCCTGACCTGCTTGGACACCCCCAACCCTCTGGACAGCCCCCACCCCTCCTAAACACCACCCCCCCACCCCCTACCCCCTTGGACACCCCCCTGGACACCCCCCAACACCCACCCACACCTTGGACAGCCCCCCACACCCACCCACCCCCTTGTAAACCCCCCTGGACACCCCCCGACCCCTCTGGACAGCCCCCCACCCCTCCTGGACACCACCCCCACACCCTACCCCCTTGGACACCCCCCTGGACACGCCCCAACCCTCTCGGGGATTTATAGAAAACGATGAAAAATTAGTGAAATCATAAAATTAGTCAATATTGCAAGTCGAACTAATAGATCTAGGGATGATAAATAAGATTATGGTGCCAAAACGAGTTAAAAGGGTTCGTAATCAAAGAATCATAGCTAGTTTCAACAAAAAAATCACAACACACATATATATACTATCCGTGAAAAAAAAACGAACGAGTGGGAGGATTACCTGAGTGCTGCGAGTTTAGATGATTGATCTGAGGAGATTAAATATGAGAAACGATGATCGCAAAATGAATCTAAACCAACGAAATGGACGAGCCGATTCGGGTTTACGCGCGAGAGAGACGAGTCGCGACTGTCGAAGGTAAACTCGCGAATGACAATCCACGGGTCTGGGTAAATTTTTAAATGAATTATCACGTCGGTTATTCAATAACCGACGTTATAATTTTTTAAAAAACATTTATAACGTCGGTTATTCAATAACCGACGTAAAAACCTTCCTCTGATTCTTTTTTTACGTCGGTTATTTTATAACCGACGTTATAAAGGACTCAAAATCCGCGTTTTTTTACGTCGGTTATTCCATAACCGACGTCAAAAACATCTGCGGATTCTTTTTTTACGTCGGTTATAAAATAACCGACGTAAAAAGGCCTTCAAAAACCGCGTTTTTTACGTCGGTTATTTAATAACCGACGTAATAACTCGTACATATGTCGATTTGTTACGTCGGTTATTGAATAACCGACGTAACAAAGTCCCCCCGCTTCTGTTTTTTACGGCGGTTAATGTATAACTGACGTAAAAAACGAAGCCGTGTGATTAATAACGTCGGTTATAAAAATAACCGACGTTAAAGGTGTACTAAACACAGGTTTTTACGTCGGTTATTAAATAACCGACGTAAAAAACCTCGTTTTACATATTATGACGTCGGTTTTATATAACTGACGTAAAAAATGGTGACGTAAAAAACGTTTTCTGCACTAGTGGTAGTATGAATGTGAAACTTTATATAAGGGTTTTATGTGGCACCTAATAGTAAAGATCCTATCACACTCTATTGTGATAATACTATAGCGAATGATATTTTAAAAGATACAAGGTCACATTATCGGATGAAGCACATACTTTGTAAGTATCATCTCTTGAGGGATTTTTCTTAGAGAGGTGAAGTTTTAGTGAGTAGTATTTATAATGAAGACAACATGGAAGACCACTTGACTATTGTATTGATGCATTAGAAACATATCTATCATGTGAGGTCTAGTGGACTGAAGGTCGTAGTTAGTTGGCTCTAGTCTAAGTGGGAGTTTTTTGGAGTTGGTGTCCTAGGGACAACTGTTTGTACTTTGATTCCATGTATATTAAATATATTTAATATTAAAAAAACTACTTATTATGTATTGTTTTTTTGTTCTAAATGACTCTAATGTAATAATTTCCTAGATTATAGGTCACATTGATAATGTCATAGTAGTTCCCCACTATGATGAGAACCTTGATGTGTTATGGTGATATTCTTAAATAATGTTCCGCGGTTAGATAATGTACTATGACGGGACTCATAATACATAGATTGTTAGGTGTGTGTGCTCATAAGCATATGAGGATTCTTCTTATAAAGTTCTCATATGGTAATCTCCAAGATGAGAGATTATGAGAACATACCTTCTAGTAGGAATTCTTCATGTTTTAGTGTCATCAGATATTTCTATCTATGAGCACGTGTGATAGTCCTTAGACTTTAAGATTTTTATTAATTCATATTAAAACTCATGTACTTAGATGTATTTCATAAACCACGATGATATCAGTTCATGGAAAAGTTGGATATATTGGGTGCATCACAAGTGGCATGTCATTAATGAATAATTTGAGGAAGGATTTTCCCTTCCATATTTATGGAAGCTGATATCTCATCCCTTTGATTATAATAGAACCATCACATTAGATTCCATGGACATGGTGTAACAATGTGTTTATTTTATATATTCAAAGAAAGACATGTCGAGCGTATAAGATGGTGACATGGATGTGAAACTTTATTGATGAAATATTGTGACAAAGGGATTATATTACATAGTGATCATTCATATGTGGTTGTCAATATTATTACATTAATTTCTTTCTCTTGGGTTCCTTGACCCATTGTTAGATAGTAATCTTAGAATTTAGGTAAGTTCACCTAATGCCAATGAGAAAGAATCCTAGAGGGTTACATACTAAGTGTTTTCATTGATCTTGATTAAATTCTATCTGAGTTTAATTAATGGAATAAATATTATTCTAATGTTTGAGAAATAATTTTACTCAAGTTATATTGATTTTATAAATTCAATAAATATTTATTCATCAGCTTGTGAATAAAATATTTATTTTTTTCATAGAATATTTTAATAAATATTTATTCACTAGATTTTTAAAAAATATATTTATTTATGAATAAAATATTTATTTAGTTGTTCAATAAATGCTGGAGGAGTTCGAATGGATCAAGACCAAGTTCGAAGAAAAATATTAATTAATAATATAATTACATAATATTTTTTATTGAGAAAGTTGGTATGAACCACAAAATAATAAATAATATAATTGTTATTATGTGTCATGGGCTTTATTAAAAGTAATAAATGTTATTTAATGGATAGTATGCAATTAAATAATATTTTAACTTAAATCATAACTCTATAAATATATGACTATGTCTATTATGTAGAGTATCCAAAATTGTGAATAGAGAATTCTTGCACACAAATAATTCTCTCTCAACTCCTCCTCTCTCCCTCTCAAGAATAAGAAGCGTGAGAGAGATTTCTTCAAGACCAAATAATAGATGATCAAGAATGAACAATACAAGACATTCACTCACTACGCTAGCACTCGAAGATTTAGTGGTGTTTCTCAAAGATCATAGGAGCATGTGTGGATCACCGCTAGAGAGATTAAATTATTTGATCCTCACAATGCAATGAAGGTAACCTGAAATGGTCTTTTTGGATGATCAAAATTCACCAACAAAGAAATTTCCTAAGAACAAGTATTAATCTATTAAAATATTAAATAAATTAATTATAAATTTAACATAAAAGATCCTCACTCTTAGTTTCAGAAAATGATTATTAAAAGAAAATTTAATATATCACCCACCACCGCATGCTTCCGCTGCACTTGGAAACATCAATACTAATAAACCATATTGGTTGAAATATACACCATGTAAAGACCAATGTGTATTGAGTAAAAAATGTTAAAAGTTGAGTCAAAATTCACTTGTGTTGAGTAGGAGGTTATGTTTTTGTGGTTTTATGAGGTATATGTTGGGGTATTCTAAGTATATCAAGTGGTTGTGTTCATTAGAGTTACATAGGTTTAAGTTTTGTCGAGTAAACTTGGAAGTTACACAAGTAGATTGAGCAACTTCTTTTACTATAACTCAACAGTCAACATTTCTTAGAGAAAATATTTTTTAATAAAAGTATTGTGTGTTGAGAATAAAAATACATGGTAAATTCATTTATAATTATATTTATCATTTGGTGACCTTATATGAAGAAGTTCAAGGAATATGGAGTATATGAAATCATATAGAGCTTATCCAATATAATGGAATTGTGAGGAATCTAAGACTTACAATTCATTAAATTAAGAAGATAATGAGTATGTTGATGATGTGGAAAGTAATTTATCTAGATACAAGGTCTATAAATGACGATTTAAAACATGGAAGATGTTCATGGAGGAAGAAAGCATCATGAGAGAATATAATTAAATATTTACGATCATGGGTTGATTAGGCATCCACATAAAAAGGATCTTGAGCAGTTATAATATAAGAGAAAATGATTTGGAATATTCTAGAAGACTTCAGGAGAATAAAGAATCAACATCCATGATGATCATGATAATTAATTGAGAATGAGAGTTGTGATGGCATTTTAAAAAAGTTAAGTGAATGATATATAATGTTCACTAAATCCCATATCACATGGTGTGATATGGTTCATATCAATTCTTACAATATGGATCATATCGCTTCATGTGATATGGGATATCATATCAAAAAACATGATATATCACATCATGTGATATATTATATCAAATCACTACCTCACCATGTATTATTCTTCCAAATATTTTATAACTAATCACAATAAACAAATTATGTGATGATGTATTTAAATAGAGTTATATCTTACTTTATTAATTGTATAAGTTTCAATAATATTAATAAATACTTAGTTAAATGAGTATGTTATAAAGGTTTCAACACGTTGCATTTAACACCAAATGTTTTTGAAATTATTATTATCATTGGATCCTCTTTAACTTAGTGATGTATGACTTTAAATGGATATCCAAGGCATTAAACAAGTATTGGATTTTATCCAAAAAACTATTGTGGTTGAAGTTCTATTTTTCTCTCCCTCTCATTTAATTTAAAGGTAATAATATGTTGCGAGGAAGGAGAAATCCAATTTATGAGATACATGATTAAAACATCTAGTGGATTACTTACTATGTTAAAATTATTTTGGTTATTGTTAAAGTATTTTAACCAAATACATTGAACTTGAAAGTTTTCCCAATATAGAGAAAGGTATGTTCTTCATTTTTTTCTTAATTTCTTCAAATGTATCCCAGATAATCTTGATGTCTGGATTTTGTAATCTTTACTACATTTATACTTATTAGAAGTTATGAAAACCCATCAGTGGTATCAAATCCTAATATGGTAATGTTTGGAAGAAATGTAAATTTTAGAGAAAATTATGAAAATATATCACATTCAATGATATAACAATATCATTGTCTATAATATGATATAGTCAAATTTAGGTCATTGATCATGATATCATGGATGGTGATAATATTTATCATTTCCTATGTTATGTTTGGGTTTCTTATTTGAAAATAAGGTGTTGTATCAGTGAAAGTGATAAAGGGATATCACTGAAAATGACACCATTCAAATACTAGTTTTTAGTATATCTACAGGGGTAATATAAAGGTATTAATTTCTATGATTTGAAAAGCAGACAATTATATTCTATGATGGAGATGTGATAATGGAATATAGTTATATTGTGTGATGTGATATCTAATATCTCCTTCAGTGATATACATACAACAAAATAATATATGGTTGTGTGTTATTGACAATGATATATGTTTACTTGTATCATAGAAAATGATATATGATATATCATTATTTTTTATATAGTTTTTCTTAACAAATACATATTCAATTTTATGGAATGAATTAATAATTTTCAAATTGTTTATAAATTTTAAAATTAAGGCAACATGAAGCATTCTATTAAAGATTTATAAATAAAATTTTTATTAGGAACACAATTATTAAATATTTATGAAATATTTAATAAATATGAAATATTCATATTAATGCCTTTTTTTTATCCCTAGACTATAAAATTTTGTTTTTGAAGATTATATCTAAGTCTAAAGGTGTTTTACATAGATTAATTATTAAAATATATGATGTTTTAAATTATATAAGTTATTTATGCTATAAAACATGAAATTTTCATACAGAATGAAATATGAAATGGTTTATATTTATCAGTTAATTATATATTTTAATAAATATTAAATGGTTTATGTTTCCCAAGGATGTATTATAGATTTACTATAAGAGGGGTGGGGGTGGATTTTATTTTTCAAACTAATAAAAAATTCACTCTCCGGTATCAAAAAATAAATGGAATCATGTGTAAAACAAAAAATCAGAATGATCTACTTCTAAAATAATTATAATAGAGGGACTAATAAACTATATAAAAAAAAACTTACAAACATAAAAAAAAAATTTATATAAACAAAAAACATGGTTTAAAAAGGAATTGAAACTAAAAGATACAACTTACACATTTCAAAAATAATACAAAAAAAGTTACAACACCTCAACTGAGTGAGGTATTCACTTTAACCCAAAGTGGAAAGGAAGTATATAGACCCGACTTCAGGTATCCATTATTTTAAACCTATTTTAATGCCTATCATCCTAAAACCATAGAATCCCTTGATCAACTTGATCAAAAAAACTTCTGTATTTCTCTCATAATCCCTCAATATCATATATCAGAATGACTTATATCTTTATAACCTTAGGATCCATCGATCTCAAAGATCATAACAAAAAAAATAAAGATATTAAGAGAATTTATAAGTGAACATCCCACATATATTCTCTTAAGAAAAAAAATATTTGAAAATATTACAAAGAGAAGAACTCAAGTCAATGAGATGATTTGGTATTCAAGATATATACAGCCTTAAGATAACTTGTTTTTATTTTTCTTCACCTTGAACTTGTGATGATATGTATAGACATAGGTTGAAACTATCTCCAATGTTCAAATTCAATGATTCTCGAGTTTATTTTCTACTGAATCAGCAACTTTAGAATATTCTTCTGATAGATTTAATTTCATTCCACTTCTACCGATGAATTTATATAGCACCACTATAATTCTCCATCTAGAGAACAAAAAAAAGAAATATCTTCTAAAAATTTAAGATAATAATATATATTTCAAATAAATATATCTTACTTACATGTTCTATTATGGTAAACTTACTATTGGAAATATCATTCCAATTAAAGTAAAGAAGATCAAGATGACTATTTAGAGGAACTTGAAACACTGAAAAACTACAACTTAAAAGCCAATGTAAGATAACTCATAAACAAAAAATATGTGTATTTTTATTTTCAAAATTAGTGTATAAAGAAGCCTTTCGACCCAATAATATACCCCTATTTGAAAATAAAAATATAAAATCACAAATAGAAAGCACAAACACTTTGTCTTAGAAACTTACTACCACACACTTATAAAACCCCCCTTGTAAAAAGTTTTTTTTCTATACTTTTATTACCCATTTCATTTAAAAAAACATAAGATTAGTAAAACTTGAAAGTAAGAAAACATAAATAAAAATTTTCTTCACAAAACTATTAAGGAAATACAATGAGAAACATTATAAAAACATATAAAACATCTATAAAGTCATTCATTTTCATATCAAAGAAGTTTTAAGGTTTTAAAAAACTAAACTTTTGAAAGAATTTAATTCTTTTTGGAAAATTTATTAACCACATGCTTCATTTTCTTCATCTCCTTATCCATCTTGTCAAACTTGTCATATTTAAACTCCTATTTCTTCTTCAGATCCTTTAGCTCTTCATACTATTACATAGCAAGATCATTTAGATTGTCAACCACTCTGGATTTTTCTTTTACTTCAAGTAAAATAATTTCTATCAACTTGAAAAGGATTTTATAATACTTTCTGATGTTGAAAAACTATTCATCAATAAACTTAATCTAGTTTTCCTATTATTTTACCAAATTTATTATACTATTAAACTTATTTGATTCCATTGAATATTTTTCCTTGAGATTTCTCAAACCGGGTTTTGTTTCTATAATAGAATCACTCATTTGTTTTTGAAACTTAAAATCTTGAACATGAATAATCTATTTTTATACAACTTACAACAAGCTTGGATATCTGAAAAAATATCCATTATACCATCTACCTTCTTAATCACTTAATTTAAGTAATTCAATTTCATCTCCATTCTATTATATTGATCATCTATAGGTGTATTGGTAGAACTATCAGAAACTTATGGTAGAGATGATTTCCAGATTCTCTGATGTTGAGATTCCTCATGGATTTAAAACTTCAACAGTGAAGTATCTTCAACATCAACATCTCCACCTTTTCTTGATAATATTATTCTGGGTTATTTGGATCTCCACTTTCTTATTACTTGTTAGCATATTTAGAACTTTATTCTGAACAAATTTCATATTTTCCTTCCAATTGTTTTACTGAAGAAGGTTTGGTTATCGAGATAGAGGTATTTATAGAATATTCCTTTAGAAAATGATATTTTTAGAGAACTTTTTTCTTAGAATATGAAACTTAAAAACCCAATTCAACTTCAAATATAGCACCTAACTGAATTTAGACATAAAATTCCTTGGAAACTTCCATATAAGAAATAACAACCTCCTCCTATCTTCCAATTTATTCTTTTTATTTTAACTTTTTCTAAGGTAGAACATAAAAAAATGCTCTATAATAGTTATTAACTTAATAAATTCCTAATAAAATTATTATTTTCTCTCCTTTTACAACTATATATTCCTACTTTATTATTATTTTAAAATTTTATTCACTTATTCCCTCAGAGATAAAACTTCAGATTTATCAAGACCGAACCGAGGATCTCCCTACTTCCGTTCTTTCTTATTCTTCATAAACTCATAAAGTGTTTGTAATGACATTGATTTTGTCTTCTTCCTTGGAAACTCTAGAGTTTTTTGAGATTCTTATGATCCTTTTCTCCTTTATTCAATTTTCCTTTTCATATATTCAATACGATCTTTCCAATATTTTTAGATTATTTTTCTACAAAATTATCCTGAGCAAGATCATATATCAACCTCATTTTTCAAATTATTTCCTCTCTAAAGATAGATTATCTTTCTCTAACTAGGGGCGCCTAAATCCTTATTTTTTTTAACTTTATTAAACTTAATAACCACCATGGTAAGAAACCTTGGGTAAGGAAGAAACTTCAACTTAATAACCCTAGAACAGATTTCTTTGATATAACTTCAGATAAACTGAATGAGATTAAACTTCCTCATATTGCATAAGAAATATATTTTATACATATCTTGTACCTTAATCATATCCTTATATATTTTTCTAAATATAATGAAGTCTTATACACATTAAAATAAAATTATTACTTCTGAATAAAAGTGGTTCAATTTACTTACTTTTTCTTTAAACACAATTTTTTTTGTTCAACTTTGACTTTGAAAAAAGATCTTGCAACATCTAGCAGTTTATGTGAAACAAATATAGATTATCCTTCTAAGATCAAACCATATATATTTTCCATTCTATTTATAAATAATCTATATGAATTTATAAATAATCTAAAAGAAACATTCTTTATAACATCAACCTCAATGAATTTCACACTCCCATAAAACTCTTTGACAATGGTCAGATAGTATAGATAATAGTCTAATTTTTTTAAAAAATGTATTTTGGTCCTTGAAAAATTATAGGATACTTTAACATAGATTGATAATTAACAAAAAAATTCTAATATATCAACCTTTCTTTGATGATTTCTATTTTTGATATTTCAAATGTAGATTCCATGTGACTCAAATAGAAAAGATCATAGCATCGTAAGAACTTAGAAAAATTCAAAAGAATAAAAATATGGGTGTTAAGATAAGTTCACCATTCCTATTAGAAAGATCTATAGTCCCTCCTCAATGTATTTATATAGGAAGAGAGAGAGAGAGATAGTTTGACTTCCAGTCAAACCAATGGTTGAGACTTAATCTTCATACAAAGCATAACATCATAAATTCATATTAGGATTTTAAAAAATAAATCCAGAATTTCAATATTTATTTAAAATATAACTTTATAAAATTACATTCCTTTTTAAAATAAACAAAAACTGCACACCTTACGAAATATTTAAAGTTTTACATATAAATATTCCTTCTAATAGAAAACTTAAGACATAAAAGATGGGTTATAAAAACAGATTCACCCCATTTTCAAGGTTTTTTTCCATATAAGAAGATAGATGGAAAAAGAAGTAGACTAATGATAACATTATATTGATCATTTTAAGCTTCTATTTAATATATTCAAACTTTTCATAATGAAGAGGTTTGATAAAGATATTAGTAAGTTCATCTTGTTTTCTGAAGTATTGAAGAATAATGTCTCCTTTTTTCATGTGATATTATAGGAAATGGTGTACTATATTTATGTTCTTTTTCTTATGATTATATGTTGGATTATTAGAAAAATCTATTGCACTAGTTTTATCACACATAATTGGACTCATATTTAAACACAAGAAAAAATTATTGAGTGTGTGCTGCATCCACAACACTTGGTCACAACAACATCTAGCTGCTACATATTCATATTTCATAGTGAAAAGTTCTATTGAATGTTTCTTTTTTCATAGATAAAAAAATAAAGTTTCACCTAGAAAGTTAAAATTTTTATATGTACTTTTTCTATCCATTTTATATATGCCAATGTCAGTCTTGAAAAAACTCTTGGGTTAAAAACCATTTTTAGAAGAATAAAACTATCTAATATCTGAAGTTCCATTAAGATAATATAATATCCATTTAATAGATTTATGGTGAGATTATTTTGGGTTGGATTAAAATATCACACACACACTGAGAAAACAAAAAATTAGGTTGACTATTTGTGAGATAAAGTAAACTTCTAATCATCCTTCTAATTTTTTTGATCAACCAATTTTATAGATTTATCAAGCTTGAGATTTTTAGAAATTTTATTATGAGTAATTATACTCTTATAATTATCAAAACCAAACCGTTTGAGTTAGTCTTTAGTGTACTTTTTTTGAGATAAAAAATTTCCTTTTGTTTTATGAGTAATTTGAAAACCAATAAAAAAACCATTTTCACTCATCATTCTCATTTCAACTCAGATATCATAAGTTATAAAAAAGATTCGAAAATATATTTTTGAGTTTACCTAAAAAATGTCATTAAAATAGATTTTAATAATGATGGTATCCTTAAATTTTTTTTATAAAAATGGTTGGATAAAAAAACTCCCTTAAAAAAAATTCTGATGTAAAAATATAGTAAGTCTATCATATTAGGCTCTTGGAGCTTTTTTAAGTCTATAGAGTACCTTAATAAGCTTATATACATGTTTTGAAAAATTTTGTATCTTCAAAACTAGGTTTTTGTTCTATAAAAAACTTCCTCCTAAAAATATCCATTAAGAAAAATAAATTTCACATCCATTTGATAAAGAGTAAAATTTATATGAGTTTAAAAGGATAAAAATTTCAAACAAATTCATATCTAGCTACTGGTGAAAAGTTTTCTTTATAGTCAATGAATTCTTCTTGACAGTAACCATTATAAAAAAGACTTGAATTATTCTAAATTATAATTCCATACTCATCAAACTTATTTTGTAAGATCCACTTAACTCCACTCACTATAATATATTTAGGTCTCTCTTCCAAAGTCCAAACCTCATTCTATTCAAATTCATCGAGTTCCTCTTGCATTGAACTTTTCCAATATTTATCACCTAAGGCTTCATCAATTGTTTTAGGTTCAATCTAGGATAATAATTCAAAATTTTCATATTTATTTCTTAAATAAATATTAGTTTTGACTGGTTGATCTACATATCCAATAATATTATCAATGCGATGATTCCTTAAGATCAACTGGTTTCTTGGAAAAGTAAAATGATGTTCTTCAATAACAGGCTGGAATTATTTTGAAGGAATGAAATATATAATTTGAAGTTATATTGATCTTTAATTTGAAGAATTTACTAACATGGATTGAGGAACAATTTCATGGTTTGAAAAGGAGGGGGTTTCAAAAAAATCATCTGGAAGATTTACCTCTGGATATTTGAAATACAAAGTATCAATTTCATTAAACTCAATGTGCACTATTTCTATAATAGTGTTTGCTTATTTACTAAAAACACGATATGCCTTAATAGTTGTAGAATAACCATAAAATATTCATTCAACATCTTTTTGATCAAATTTTTGTAAATGATCTTTTGTATTCATGATGAACACGTTACATCCAAAAACCACAAAGTAAGAAATTTTAGGTTTTCTTCTGGTCCAAAACTCATAAGGGGTTCTATTTTAAAAAAGGACAAAGTAAAACATTATTTATAGTATAGAAAGTATCACTAATAGCTTCAACTAAAAAATTCTTAACAATATAGTATTCACGCAATATGATTCGAGTAATTTAATGAAGAATTGTATTTCTCTATTAAACTATACCATTTTTTCGAGGAGTTATTGGTGCTAAGAAGTTATGAGTAATACTTATTTTACTCGAAAAAAATTCAAAATTATAACTTTCAAACTCACCACCTAGATCAATATTGATAGTAATCAAAGTATGGTATTTATCATTTTTAATGTGAGTGAAAAAACCTTTAAAACCTTATAGACCTTCTAACTTATTTGTCAGAAAATATACCCAAGTATGTCTATTATAATCATAAACCAAGACACACACATAGTGTTTACCTATAATACTCATAGTTTGTGTAAAACCAAATAAATCCATGTTCACTAACTATAAATATTCATAAGTTTATATTCCAATAATATAATTAAATCTTGACTTATATTTCTTACCATATTGAAAAGGATTATAGACTCTTAAATAATTAAACCTAAGCTCTTGTAGATCCTTCACAAGTCCTTTCTTGAAAAGTTTAGCTAATTTTCGGACATTTTAGTGTCCTAAAATTCTATGAGATGATAAATACCAATCTTTAATTGAACTTAAACATGGTAGATCTTAGTTTTTAAGGTCCTCTAGGTCCAAGGATTAAAAATTCTATTTTCCAGTGGAAGAAAGAATGAAATTACCATCTGAACTTTGAATAGTACATTTATCATTCATGAAATTCATAAGGTAACCATCATTACATAATTGAATTATGTTGATGATATTTTTATTAAGACCTACAATATATAAAACAATTGAAATTTATGTTTTACTAAGAAAATCAACAACACTAATACCAATGATTTCTCCTTGAGAATTATCTCTAAAGGTTACTTTACACCTTGAAACATTTGAAAACTTCAGAAGAACTTTTTATTTCCTATCATAAATATTTAACACCCACTATCCATGTACTAATTTTTTTGGTTATTGGTACTCAGTCTTCCTTTCTAAAAATTTCAAAACTATGGTTTTAGTTCCCAAACTTGCTTGGGTTTAGAAGCATTAGTAAACAGAACTTTAGGAATCCAAATCTATACAACTCTTTTATGTTGTACAAATAATAATTCTATAAAACTATAAGAATTATAATGAATAAAAAATTAACATGATTTAAGGAAATTTTTTTCTTCCAATGACCTCTACTTTAATAATTTTTACAAAAATGTTCACTTTTAGGGATAAAGTAGTTTGATTGAAAATATCGATTTTCTAAAGTGAATCCTATTCCATAACCTTTTTTATATGGTTTCAATAGTCTATAAATTTTATCAAAATTTTCCATCCAAGAAGTGAAATTAGATAGAATATTTATAAGACTAATGATCTATTAATTAATTTTTATAAATGAATTATGATCTTCATGAGTTGAACTAGAGCTATATTTCTTATCTAATTTTGATGTGTGTTTGGAAATTTTGAAAGTAAGTTTTGAAATCCTATTTTTGGATATATCAAGTTCTAACTTATCAAAAACATAGTCTCTCATTACTTTAATATTCTTTTTCTCAATAAGAGTCTCATATCCATTCATTTCCTCAAATAAAGGTAAACTATCCGTATCTTCCAATGAAATAAAATTTTCTCCTTCTGAAGAAGTTGAAATAAAGTCATCATATGAAGAATAAAAATAATTTGTGTTCAATGAAAACTTAGTAAGGGATTAATTATATACCATATCCATGTATAATCTAGAATCCTTTTGAATGTTAGCATAGAAACCAACAACTTTTTAACTGTCACTATTTCCATTTGAAGAATAATATGATGATGTATCTCCACCGCTCGCACTACAAGTGTACATAGATTTCAAATTTTTTTCCTTTAACTTTATAATATATATTTGAGCCTATTTTATTCCTTTTAAAACTTAAAAAATTTGGTTTTATATATACTAGTTTTTTATATTCATAAAAAATCAATTCATAAGAATCTTCCTTCTCACTTTTATCTTTCTGATTATTTCTATACTTGTAACCAAAATTATTCTTTACAACAATATTGTTCATCCATTTAATAATATAAGAAATTTTATATTCACTTTACTTATAATTACTATTACCCAAATTATCTTTAAATTATCTTTTATACATTGAATATTTTGAAACAATTTCACCAGACTTAGTTTTTTCAGTTGTAAATACCCTAGAAGTTTATGAAAAAGATACCCTATTCTTATTTTTTCTCTTTTCAGCATATACCTTCAACCCAATTTCATATTTCATAATTTTGGGCTTCTCACCTTCTTAAGATTTAGTGACCACAAAATAATATTTAATGTTTCTAATGATTTTATTTAATATGTTGTCAGATTTCATGTGTTAATATTGGTTATCAGAAGGTTATAATGACATATTATTAAAATCTTGAAAGTGACTTGAAGAATAATTGATGGATATATTAAACTCATGGAGTTATGTTCTCAGATATTTTGAAGGTAAGTAAGGAAGAATGATAGGACTTGGGGTGTTTTGGATAGAAACATACAACACTGGTTAGCTGATGCCAGGTGGGAATAATCACTAATGTAGTAGATGTCCACCAACCGGCTAGTGGAGGAGAACCAATCATTCGATGGTGATGGATAGAATAACCCTATGGAAGTTTTCCTCATCTTAAATCATTTAGGAGCTCACTAGACATCCAATGGGTTCTTCTGAAATCTGGATACTTGCACTATCCATACAATATACCTAGTGGAGGCTACTAGGTATCTAGTGGCATCAAGATAGTAGATCCGAGTGTGAATTTAATATTGGTAAAAATTAAATAAATCCATTATTATTTTAATTTAATGACTATAAAAGATTCCAAAAGGTTTCTAAAGCATTTAAAGGTTATATATAGGCCCCTTGGGTGCCTTGGAAACACACCTTCTCATCCAATTAACAACTCCAATGTGTTATGATCTTCAAATTTATATTGTTTCTCCAAAGTGATATCAATTACAAAGAGTCATATCTAACAATAAAGAGCATGTTCATATTATAAAATTCTTCTCACTCCCACATCTTTCTCATTCTCTCCTAGTGCTTCTTTTTAACTTTTTAGAGAATAGAGAATGTTTTTAAATGAGATTGATTATAAAAATCCTACCATTATTCATATTTCATCTATTTCATTATGTAAAACTATTTAAAATAAGGGACTTGGGTCTCATATAGAACCTCTAAAGGGGAATGGATTACTTATCTTTGAGGTTTCTAGCTATAAATATTAAAAAACTAGGGTTTATTGTATTCTTGTTTCTTGCTATAACTAATTAAAAAGAAATATAGTTTTGATATACTGGCTACTATAAAATCCAAGGGAATAATACAATAAACCATAAAGTAATTGGGGTAGGATATGTAGGGTTTCATCAAATAACTTTAGCTAAAATCCTTTATCAAATCCTGATTTTTATTTTATTCTTTATCACATTATCTTCTTATTAACACTATAATTTTACTTTCATATATCAATACACTGAATCGTTCAATTTATGAATTTATCATTCTTATATGATTCCACATTTATAATCATATATAATAATTTAAATATAATTTATCTTTTTTTCTTTTATAGATTTTTCTTGTTAAAGTATTCAAAAGGTTTTAACTATCTTCAATATTTCAAAAAGTAGTTTTTAGTCTTTAAGACATTAATTATTTATCTATATTTTAAAAATAAATTCACCCCTCTTGAAATTTTACCATACTCCAACCTATATTTAGTATCAAAGGGTTCTTGAATTTTTTTCAAACTCTTTCAAAATTTATTTTGTTTTTCAAAATCATCATCTATTTTTTCTAGAAACATTCTTTTTCTAAATGGATTTTTCAAACACCCATGGTGTTCTCGAAGGGAACTCTATGGACTGTGCTCTTTTTTTAAATGTTCAAATTATAGTTATTGGAAAACAAAAATTTCTACCTTTATTAGATATATTTCTATCCCATATGGAATATAGTTATGCATGGTTATATTACTACTACTGAAAAATAAGAAAAATGGACTCCTAGTGACATTTATTTTTTTGAATTATATGGTAAAGAAATGAATACCTTTCATTTTTTTAGACCAAAATGAATTTAATCGAATTTTCTTAGGAAAAATGGATCATGAAATCTGGACACTCTTTTAATTAACTCATAAAGGAATGAAAAAAATTAAAAGATAATAGATTATATATGTTTATAAAATACTTTGTGATTCTTTCTATGCATCCTAGCAAATAAATTAATGAAATTTTTACTATATTCACTGAAATTTGTAATGGTTGAAAGGATATTAGTGATACTCTTTATATAGAGAATTAATTAAATAAAATACATTGGGTTTTACTAAGTAATTGGGAACCCAAAGTCACCATGATCCAAGAAGTTAAAGACATAAAGAACATTGTGGTTAAGGAACTCATTAGATCTCTCATGAAATATGTGATAACTATGAGAATACAAGCTAAAAACGAGGCAATAGAGGTCAAAGAAACTAAAAATACAATTTCTTTCAAAGAAATAAATGATGACACAACTGATAGAGAAACTGATATTTCTTATCTTTCCAAGAAGATGAACAAGTACATGGAAAATAAAATATATTTTCAATAATTCAAAAAGGAAAATCAAGATATTGAAATTAATTACTTCAATTGAAAAAATAAGGTTCACATAAATAAGGATGTTCCCTTGAAAAAAATATACAGATAAGAATAAAATTAATAAATATATAAAATTTTCAACTTAGAGTGCCAGTGAAGATTTAATTTCAATATATGATTCAAGTGATGAAAGTCCTAAGTGCCTCATGGACGATATCGAGGTATATAATGAAGTAAATTATGCATGTTCTAACTCTTACTCATCTACTTATTCAACCTATTATTTAAGTTGTAAAGATATTATTTTTAACACCCTGACCCTAGTTACCCAGAGTCAGTGCATTATTACATAACATTGTAATGATCACAAGAGATCAAGTCCTGAAAGACTGATTAATTTAGTAGCCTTAGAATTACTAGATATATACATAAGTTTTACATTACATTATGAAATTAAACAACAACAAAATTGTGTCCCATTTGAACACACTCATATCCCTTATCCTATTACTACAGGTTAATCGTAATATAATTTTTTGTATCTTGGGAAAAATAAAACATAAGAAAGGGTTGAGCTCAGATGCTCAGTAAGGATAACAGTATAGTGGAAACTATCATAAATAAGAATAAATATTTAAGGAAATGTATAAGAATAAAACATAAGTCTTTTAAACTTAAAATTAAGAATAATATGAAAAAGATAAATCAAATAATTTCATTTACTTTTTTACATGTATATTATACTAGTCGAATAATCACATGTAAAATTAATAGCTAATTTCATAATGATGGAATGCATAATGTCGGACATCATAACCACATAGTCAAGGAATCGTGCCAAGACTACAAATAATATTCTATCAAGGCCTTGTTCTAAGACACTATTTTGTCTCATGAGACCTACCAATGAATTGAGGGTCTATAGAGGGCCCCACCCGTCACTTACTACGTCCAATGCATTCCTCATATGAAAATGTTGAAACATAACATAAACATTTGTATTAAAACTAGCATACAAAATTTTAATACTTTAACCATAAAACAAGAATGTTATAAAAATATCACATACATAGTCAAACATATCACAAAACCTTCAATACAATATAGAAGATTGTATCATAATAAATCAACTTCAAACAAGCGTAAAATCAAACAAAGGATGTTGACATAGATGAAATCAAAAATATTTGAGATAAATATCTCTTTCTATTTTTAAATCATTTAAATGTCATGTAATTATAAAAGAAAACATTTATTTTGAAAATATTCTCATAAGCCTGTAAGGTAAGCTTCGAAGGTGTTATAGTGGTGGAAAATGGTTGCACCTGCCGTATAAGTGAAAAAAATATTCTTTCGTTAATTTTTCGAAAAGGTCATAAAGCACCTTGTTCGAAAAACGAAGGAAAGATTCCTTTAAAAATTTTTTATAAAAATTAAAATAAGGGTATAAATTAATTTAACCCGTAGTCCAGGATATAGTAAAAATGTTTTGAAATACATTTTTAAGAAACACGGATGTGGATGATAAGGAAAAAGTCTCAGTAGATACTTACGTATAAACAACCTCAGATAATAAAGAGATTATAAAATTAACCCTTACCTTGTACTTTTCCTTAGTAAAGGGTATTCTAAACTCCTTTATAATAGTTAAATAATTGTTATTAAATTATAAAACAACCACATACATAAATATGATATCATATATGATCTTCTAATATTGATTTGTTAATAATATTTCAGTAGTATCATTGTTTCGGGTGTTAACTGATTCATTTTCCTTTATATGTTTTATTACGTAAGTAATGTTTGTTATGGATAATATGTATTTTATTCATATACATAATGATATTATGTTCTTAAACATTATTTTTAAACCATCAAATGAAAATTAATCTTGAATGGTTATGATGGGGAATGAAATCTCATCGCGTCGTGGAGGCGGTAAGTTGTACGTACGCAGGAGCGACAATATCATTCTATTAATGATAAAATAATATGTAATTGGATAATATAACATATATAAAGAATCATTAACATGTTATATTTATTATTTACATAAATTATAGTCATTATTATACCCATCCATATAATGAAGTGTGGAATAACAAACTACACCACGACGTTTAGATGGTAAGCCGTACGTACACACGTATGATGACTTTTTCATTCATAGGATAGATAAAATAATGAATATGGTTGTATCATATTTATAATAACATCACAGTATGTATAAGGTATTGGATTTATTATTTTGGAGTGGAAACAACAAATAAAGAGGAAGTGGAAGAAGAAAAGAACTTTGAAAGAGGTGATGAAATTATTGCCTCTTCTTCAGGTTATTCATTTTGATTTGATCAAAAGGGATCATTAGGTTGGATTTATGATAAATTAAGGCCTCTAGTTTTAATTTAGGGTAGTTGGGAGTATATTTGACCAGGGTTTTTCCGAAACAAAAGGCTTTGGAGGTGTGAAATTAATAGAAGGGGAAATACCCTTTTATAAGAGAGGTGAGGGTCACTTTAGGAAAAGCTTGAAATATTATTTTAGTATAAAATAATTTTCAGTTTTTAATGGATAAAAATATATTTATTTCAATTATAAGGTATTTATGAGTCTAAATAATCTCAAAAAATAGGTTTTAGACAAGTTTAGGTCACCATATTAATATTATCTTTTAGATTTAACTCTTAGTTAAATAGTTTAACTTTTACCATGTCTTCCTGTATTATTATAATAAATGGTTAATAAACTTACTATAAAATTCCAAGAGAACCTAAAGTGGTTAATTAATGACATATATATCATTATATAAGTCCTTTGGCTGAACCTTATATTTTAGGACTATTATATAATTTAATAAAATAGTATTTGTTTTAAAAACTCATTTATGTCAATTTTGACACTATTTAGTATTTGGTTTTTTTGAAAGTCATAACAACTTTATCACTTAGAAAAAAATTTATTTAATCAACCCTAAAATGTCATATTAACCTAGAAAATTCTTTTAATGCATAATAATTCTCAATTTAAATTTATTTTAATATTTAAAATATCAATTATTTTAATCTTTCATTAATAAGGTAATTACTGCATCATCATTGTGTCATTTATAAATTTAATTATTTAATGTCTAAAAATTATAAATAAAATACCATGATTTAGGAAATATTTTTATATTTATAGTGAATATTTATAGTCTAATTTATCTTATCTATAACCCTATATTAAAAATGGTTTATTTATTAAACTTTGAATTTAACACTTTTAACTCTTCTTTAAATAAAATAATAATAAATTTCCTAATCTAATCCAAGTGGATAAAAAGGATAATATTTTATTGCTAAGGTTGATTTTGGTTGAAATAAACTTATCCAATAGAAATAGGAAATGTGTTAGGGTAATTATAATATCATTTTTACCTTTAATTACCCTATTTACTTTTAACCATGATAAATAAAATTCAAAAGTTACTATTCACAAAAAAAAATTAATCCTATTGAACCACATTTTACTTAATTATGTCAACCATGTCTCTCTTATTTTTTAAATTCAATTCACGGAAGTGGTAAAATTATGTTTTATGCAAATTTGTAAATGTGCCTAGAGGGTGGGTAAAAGACGTTAAATAGTTCAATAAAATTATATATATATAATATTATTATAAAATGAATCCAATGAATTAAATTGAACTAATATAGTTATTATGTATCTATTTTTACTTTAAAATAAATTTAAATAATAATAATCATTTAAATAAAATTTGGTTTTAAATAATAACACAATGTTTTTCACTATTCATCAAAAATTGAACGTTTTCAGAAAAATTCCAAAAATCCACCCTAAGAAAATTTTTGATATTCCAAATCCAAAAATGAAGTCTATTTTGAAAAATAAATTTATAAAATTTCAAAAAATGGGTATTAATATTCATAACTGTTTTTTTAAATGGCTAGTTTGATTGGTCATGGTGTGCTAGAACTCGAAGTTGCGTACAATGCAAGCTATTTTATTATTCAAAGAGAAGCATAACATGGAAGCTTATTGTGTTAAATTCTTACCTCCTTCAAATAATTTCATCCTCTAAATTTCTAGAATATTACTGCATAAAAATATTTGGGTGGTTCTTCATCATAAGTTCTGCGGGTTCCCACATTGCCTCTTCCATATTATGGTTTCTCCATAGAACTTTTACTAGACAATTAATCTAGTTTCTCAATACTTGTTCTCTGGTATCAAGAATCTTGAAAAGCTCTTTATAATAAGACAAATTGAGTTCCAGTTCTATTTCTTCATAGGTGAGTACATGCGTTGGGTCAGACATGTATTTTCTCAATAGTGATACATGGAACACATCATGAACTTTGGAGAGACTTGGAGGCATTTCCAAATAGTAATCCACAACTCCAATTCTTTATAGAATTTTGAAAGGTCCGATGTACCTGGGACTTAATTTTCCCTTCTTACTGAATCATATAACACCCTTCTATGGAGATACCTTCAAGAAAAAATGATCTCCTACTTGAAATTCCAAATCCTTCCTTCGGTTATCAGCATAGCTCTTTTGCCCACTTTGAGATGCTTTGATGTGGGTTTGGATAATCTTCACCTTTTCCATTATTTCCACAAAAAGTTCTAGGCCTATGAGTTTTCTTTCACCAACATAATCCAAACAAGTTGGTGTGCGACATCTCTTTCTATATAACGTTTCATATAGTGCCATATGAATACTTGAATGAAAGCTATTGTTATAGGAAAATTCTACCAGAGGTAAATATTTATCCCACATACCTTGAAAGTCAAGTGAGAAAGATATTAACATGTCTTCTAAGGTTTGAATAGTTTGTTCTGATTTTCCATCAGTTTGAGGGTGGTAGGCAGTGCTCAAATGAAGTTCAGTGTCTAGGTATTTCTAAAGACTTTTCTAGAATCTTGATGTGAAATGGGGATCACAATCAGAAAAAATTGATAGGGGTACTCCATGAAGTCTTAAAACTTTGTTAATATATAGTCTTGCTAAACATTCAAGTGGTAAATCTTCTCTTATAGTAAGAAAATGTGCTGACTTGGTAAGACAATCAACAACGACCCATATTGCATCATTCCTTATAGGAGTCTTTGGTATCCCCATGACAAATTCCATCGTAATATCATCCGATTTCCACTCAGGTATGGGAAAAGGTTTCCCGACTCCTCCAAGATGTTGTCTTCCAGCCTTAACCTATTGTCAAACCTTACATCTTGACACATAATCAGCAATCTCTCTATTCATGTTGTCCCACCAAAAATGTTCCTTGAAATCTCTATACATATTAGTGCTACTAGGGTGTATAGAGAAATTGGAGCTATGAGCATCATCTAACCATTCCCTTTTTAGATCAGGTATATTAGGAACACAAAGTCTCTTCCTAAATTTCAAAATTCCATCTTCATATACAAATTTGATCAATCTCCCATCATTCAAAACTTTAATTTTCTTTTGAAACTCCTCATCATTAGTCTGAGAACTTTTTATCCTTTCTAGTAAATATGGATTGACAACCATTTGAAAAAGTATTTATGTTTCACCTTCCATGATTATTCCCATATCCATTTTTACTAGATCCATGTACATAGGATCCCTTTAAACTCTTATCTTATTCATAACTCCATGATCTTTTATGTTCAAAGAATCTACCACCTTATTTGCCTTCCCCAGGTGGTAGTGTATAGTGCAATCATAATCTTTGAATAGTTCAAACCATCACCTTTGCCTCATATTGAGTTATTTCTGTGAGAAAATATACTTCAAACTCTTGTGATCAGTATATATCTCACATTTTTTACCATAGAGATAGTGTATCCATATCTTCAAAGTAAATATTATAGCTTCTAACTCAGGATCATGAGTAGGATAGTTTTGTTCATGAATTTTTAGCTGTCGTGATACATAGACAATAACTCTATCATTCTGCATAAGGATACAACCAATTCATTTCTTTGATGCATTACTATAAATAACAAACCCATCATTCCCTGATGGTAGAGTCAAGATAAGAGCATTGAATAATATTCTCTTTAGTTCTTCAAAAAATTCTTCATACTCTTTTGTCCAAACAAATTTAACCCCTTTATGCGTGATCTTGGTTAATGGGTTAGCCAATCGGGAAAAATTCTGGATGAAATGCCAATAATAACCCACTAAACCAATAAAACTATGTACCTAGGTTATACTCGTTGGTGCTGGTAATTCTTGTATTGCACTTTTATTTAAAGGATAAACAGATATTCCATCTGTAGAGACAATATGACCAAGAAAAGAAATCTCCTAAATCCAATATTTACACATGATAAACTTCCCATATAATTCATTTCTTTTAAAAGTCTTTAGAATAGTGTGCAAGTTATTTTCATGATCTTCATATATTTTGGAGTATATCAAGATATCATTAATAAATACCACTATAAATTCATCAAGACATTCCTTGAAAACTCTGTTCATTAGATCCATGAAAACAATGGGTGCATTAGTCAGTCCAAAAGCCATTACTGTAAACTCTTAATGCCCATACCTAGTTTGAAATGTTGTCTTCAGAATGTATTCCTTCTTCATGCACAATTGATGATATCCAGATTGAAGGTCAATCTTTGAAAAATATTTAGCTCCATGAAGTTGATCGAATAAATCATCAATGCGAGGTAGGGGATAATTGTTCTTTATTGTTATAGCATAGATCTCCCTGTAGTCAATGAACAACCTCATAGATCTATATTTCTTCTTAACAAAAAGAATAGGGGCTCCCCATGTAGAAAAACCTTTATTACTCAATTCATATAGTTGTTTCTTTAGTTCCACTAATTCCACAGTGGCCATTCTATAAGGGGTCTTCAATATGGTCCTTGATCTAGGAATTAAGTCAATAGAAAACTCAATTTCTAGTTCTGGAGGATGTCTAGGTAAATCCTCTGGAAACACATCAACATATTCTTATATAATAGGTACATCCTCTATTTTAACATTTTTTCCTCACCCATAGTTATTTCACTTCCTTCCTGTAACACCCCAAAAACTTGTGTTTCATATAATGGTATTTTTTATATTTTCATGTCATCTAATAATCGAAAAAAACTTGTTTCTTACAGAAAAGTAATAATACGATTTTAATTTATGCAATGGAATAAAACACAGGAAACAGATGTAAGGATCTTTATTCAAATAGAAACACCGTAGTGTTTACAATACACCGATCAAAAGAGTAATCAAACTAACCAAATATACCTATTAAAAACCCTAACAGAATTATATGGAGACCACTTAAAACAATGAGAACCCCAAGAAAGTAATATGGATCCTTAAAATCTAACATAATGGACATAAGAATGGCTGAATCCAATACGTCTACGCTAAGCACTAATGGTACTATGAGAACCATTTTACTCTTTTGAGTTTTATGGAACTCTAAGGCTTGGTTTTATACAGTGCAAATTTAGCCATTGCCCTGGGTGATCATGAAGTTTCAATGGCTATAAATATAGCCGTTGGCCTTGTTAGATAATTAATTGAAAACTTATAAGTATATTTTAGTTCTCCAAATAATTATGTTATAAATCGGAAAATTATAAAAAAACTACTCCTAACCATGAACTTTAAAAGGACATAGTAAAATGTTTTGAATTATACATTGGTGTTTTTAAAATGTAGTAAGGGATTCAAAACATGTTGCAATTAATTCAAATGTATTGTAAATATTTTTCATTTTCTAAAACTATGTTTAATATCCCATAGTTAAACTATGTTTTGATTAAACTAAGTTTTTGACTACTATAATATTAGTATAAATGATTTTATATGGATATTTCAAATTTCTATTTATAACCTTGAATGTTAAAGCTTTAATGTTTATAAATAATTTTAGTAATAGACAAGGTATAACTAGGTATTCCTTAACCTTTTCTTTTATTAAATAAAAGTCAAGTTTAAAAGGATATTTTTTTATATATAGAATTATTTTCCCTTAAGACCCTTTTTTTAGGATGGTTTTATAAAAAAATTGGGCCCTCAAGGGCCATCCCTTTAAGGATGGGCCAAGGGAGGCTGTTCACGCTAGGTGGCTGAGCCTAGCCCTTAGCACAAGCTAGGGATGGCCCGAGTTTGGACATAGTTTCCCCAAAGGGCGCACGAGAGCAGGAGCGCATGAGTGCGTAGTGCAGGCGCAAGGCCATGGTAGGCATGGGTAGGTCGAGGCCTACAGGGGAAGCAGGAGCCCGTGTGTAAGGACCCCTATGTGTGTGTTGTGTGATTTATGAATGATGCTTTGAAGGCCTAGGCATATAAGGAATCCACGCGTGCCTCCCCGTTTTGATGTGGGACACATTTTTTCGGGCGAAACGCGATCTGGGCCTTTGGATCGCATCGCGCATGATCTGGACCGCTGATCACAATCTCGTTTTTGACCTTTGGCAACCGCAATTTTCCACCGCATTTTTTCTACACTGTTTGATCTACCATATATCTAATCATGGTCATTCGAAGTTTTTAAAATGCTGCAACGATCTTGAGCCACCCGATCTTGCTGTAGGTTGATTCGAGCTATCCTTTACCTTTATAAACCACCGAATCATCCCGACACTTGAATCCAAGAAAGATTTGATCCAGGACGTTGAAATTCCTCCCAGTTTCTACCCGTAGAGATGTCTTCTTCCCTGTGGTGTGCCCTGAACCAGTAACCCTAAACCCTACATTTCATCGTTTTTCTTCTCCCAAGACAGCCGCTGGTCTCCCTCCTTCACGCGGATTCCACAAGGGCTGACCATTAGTTTTTTAAGGCCACTTGGGCCTCAGATTATACAAAATTTCATTAAATTATTCAGTACGGTTTATAAAAAAACATCTGGGTCATCCCAAACCTCTTGGCCCTTCACTCTCATCTTTCAGCATACCCCAACAAGTCTCCTCCAGGATTTCCAATGCCTTCCCGAGATCCTCCTCCTCTTCCTCCACAAGATAAGTTAGGGGATTAAAATTTGTCTTGTTTGTTGGGTTTTAAGTTGTGTTTATATATATATACACTTTTAATAAATATACATCATCTACAGTTTTGGATTTAAGTCTTTCTTTTCCCGATTAAGAGTTACAAAAATCTTGAGTTACAGGGTATTAATAGACCCTAAGTATGGATGCCCCATGAAAATTTATTTTATGCCTTAAATACATAATCGGTTACATATATACATATATATATGAAAATATATAAGTATAATATACACAACCCTTAGATTTACATAAACTTCAAATGCGCATGTTAAAGATTTCCAAGTTTGAGTTTTAAACTAATGAAGAACTAAAATGCATGGAGTCACTTTGTGTAGGAAAATTTTATATCTAATCATGTATGTTCTTATATATGAATACACATAATACAAATGTGTTTTTTTAAAACAATTCAATAAATGAACCCTAATAATTAAATCCATGTTTTTGATAAATTTGCAAGTGTCAAATTAACTTAGAATGAGAATCTTGCATATACTTGTTATGTATAATCAGGTATGTGGGTATGTGTGTATGAGTTCCAACTTTGATCCCCATTCATATTTATAAATTTTTATGATTTGCGAAGAAAGTACTAAGCATGCGTATTCAAATGTTTTGGCTTAACAAAACACCACTTTTTATGCACGCCCTGTTGAACGAATGTTTTACGCAACATGAAACCCTAATCATAGTTTTCCAAATGCTTTCTTTTAATGTCCTTAGTTCATGAGTATAAATATTGGAGGCTTGAAACTTTATATTCACATGTACGAGTTACTCTCCTCTATTTATATTAAATAATAAAGGATACAATTGAGTCTCATACTTTTAAGTTTTAATATCTAATGCATTTAACAAAAGCTTATTTATAATAAATGTATGAGGAAATGTGAAATTAACACCCCAAATGGAATGTAGGGTTTACATTTTTATTTATTATGCACCCAAAAGAAAATTTCATTAAGTAATTGGTCAAGATTGTTTCAGGAAATATCATTTTATGTGGAAACCTCATTCATTCATTACTGGTGTGTTTTAAATCAATATCACATGCACAAAGATTGTATACTAGTTTATGCATGTCGTGGAGAAACAAGTTGTCTGAATAGAAACTGGCATATTATGATTTAGACCATTTCAAATTCCATTTATCTGAGCATGAATAATGAGCATGTATTTTAATGCATTAAAATTTTAGTACTATTAAAGAGTTGTAAAGTTATTATTTTATGTGATAATCAAACAATTTATGGTTAATAATAATTTATGAAGTAAGAATTTAATTATTCAAGTGGTATGGGACACTTTGAATAATGTGAATTAAGAAACTAGGTAATATGTGTACTTGGAATGATAAGTGATTTATTAAATCAAAGTGGTATGTGCACTTTGATGTAGAGATATGAGGAATTCATTATACCTAGTATGTTCCAGGGTGGGTAATGGTAAAAGTAAGCCCTCCGGGTTGGGGTCCGGTTACAGCAGACCCTCCGGGTTGGAGTCCGGTTATTAGAGGCTCTCCAGGGTGGAGTCCGATTACATAGGCTCTCCAGGTTGGGGTTCGGTTACAGTTAGCCCCTAGGTCTTAGCACGGGGCCTTGACACAGTTTGGCATATGCAATTTCTTCATTCCGACTATGTAAATTAATTAACTAGAGGAATATTCGACTAGTAGAATATTCCTAGTTAAAGAGCTTATGATTATGAGAATTAGTATAAGTATAAGTATGGAACATTAGTTATGAAATATTTAGAGATTTTATGGCTAGATTATGTTTCACAATAGTAAAGGATGAAATTGAAGTTATTATTTTAAGCACAGCTCTGATCATGCCTTACACTTAGTTATTAATTTTGTACTTGCATTTTAACATGAATTGTATTTTAATTTTTATTCTGAATGAGCATTCCCATAATTGAATCATGATAATGTTAGTATGTTTTAAATTGCGCACTTATACCCCTTAGATAATTGTCATGGTACATTTAATGTGTTACATCACTTAAAGAAAATGTTTCAAGAAAAATTTAAATAATGTTTTCAAAAGTTATTTTGGGTATAGTATGTTATTTTTATACCCCCTACTGTGAATTCGTATGTTCACCCAACGTTTTTGAAATAAATTTTTCAGGTATCAGTTTTGGTAGAAGAAACATTTCAGAAGTAGCTGGTTTCTCAAAGCCCAAACTGAATTCGATCCTCTGTATGGCACCGGCTCCAGGTATTCAGGAGCTGGGGCATGACAGTTGGTATCAGAGGATTCAGTTTGGATAACTCTGGAAAACCATAACTGAACAATGAAAATTTACTTTAGCAATACTAAGAATGATGTTTTCTTAATTTCAGATGGAAAACGAGGGTACTAACCTTCTATTTCTTCCCAATGAGGCCCTAGAAACCATAATTTCAATAGCTAGCCATGAAAATTATATAAACTATTCCTATATCCGTATGTCATGAAAACATCTCTATGACATATCAAATTCTCCCCAGGTACTTCAACTCCACCGAAGAGCGGGTATGGATTACATCTTTAAGATACAAGACCAGTTTCCATCCTATGCATGATGGGGAAAATACTACGAGGGACTTTTTAGATGCTTCACCGTAGTGAAAGGCTTCCCATCCCTTACGGCCTTCCAAGAAGTTGTAGTAGCAGGAGACCTCCGCGCGGCTTATATGTGTCAAGTCCTATCTTATGGACATCTTGGTTAGGTAATGGACTTTGACATCCTTGAGTGCGAAGCCACCTGTTCGGTGTACAAACACCAAGTGCATAATGATGTCTCTTAGCTATATACCCCACATGTCAGACTCTGGAGACAACACAAGTGAACCCACGATATCAAACCAGATTTCTCAGGTTGCATATGGTTCTGGGAGATTGAAAGCTTTTAATTAGTTTTGGGGATTCATGTATTAGGGTACTGGGGAAACCATTTTCCCTGTTTTACTTTTTGAACCAGTGTTTATATAAGAATATAACTTGTTGTCTCTTCTTTTTGTCATCCTTTCATCAGTTATACTTTTGAATGAGCATCACTAAGTGAAATTTTATAATAAATTTTTAGATGGAAGGACAGACCCATATGTTATCTCTTCCTGTTGAGGTACTAGATATTATTGTGATCAAAACCTGTGAAGAGGAGTACCTACCTCTCACAAACTTACGAAAAACGTGTAAACAACTATATGAAGTGACAAACAGTCTGGAAATTCTCCACACCTCTCAAGGGAATTCTTCCATTTACTACCGCATAGCCACGACACAACTGGCTGAGTATAGGTGAAGAGGAAAATACCATGAAGGGATTTTCCTATGTTTCACCCTAGGCCAGAGCTACACAGCTAGGTTATGTTTTCAAGAGGCTACTTTGGAAGGAAACCTTTGTGCGGCCTACATGTACAAACTCCTCAGTTTTAGCCTATACAACAATGTCTACAACTTAGATGTTCTCAGTCAAGACATAGTTCGGCGAGTTCTTCATGTGTTGTCCCATTCAGACATTTCCAAACTTTCTACCGTACGAGCCTCCCTCTGGAAGCCCGAGTGTTCGATGCAAGAGTTCAACCCCTTCTATCCGAGGTGTGTCTGGGTCAGAGAATTAGAGGAGTTGAGCATCAATTTGGGTTTTCCGCTGAACGTACTTAAGGATCCTCTATGATGGGGGATGTGGTAAGAACATCATAGAGCTTTCTTTTTTGGTTATTAAATGAATTGCGAGGACACAATTCTTCAAAGGAGGGAATAATGTAACACCCCAAAAACTTGTGTTTCATATAATTGTAATTTTTATATTTTCATGTTGTATATTAATTGAACAAAACTTGTTTCTTATGGAAAATTAATAATACGATTTTAATTTATGCAATGGAATAAAACACACGAAACAGACGTAAGGCTCTTTATTCAAATATAAACACCATAGTGTTTACAATACACCAATCAAAAGAGTAATCAAACTAACCAAATATACCTATTAAAAACCCTAACAGAATTACAGGGAGACCACTTAAAACAACAAGAACCCCAAGAAAGTAATATGGGTCCTTCGAATCTGACATAATGAAAAAAATAATGGCTGAAGCCACCGCAGCTATGCTAAGAACCAATGGTACGATGAGAACCATTTTCCTCTTTTGAGTTTTATGGCACCCTAAGGCTTGGTTTTATACAGTACTAATTTGAACGTTGCCCTGGGTGATCATGAAATTCTAATGGCTATAAATATAAGTGTTGGAATTGTTGGATAATTAATTGAAAACTTATAAGTATATTTTAGTTCTCTAAATAATTAGGTTATAAATTGGAAAATTATAAAAAAAACTACTCCTAACCATGAACTTTAAAAGGACATAGTGAAATGTTTTGAATTATACATTGGTGTTTTCAAAATGTAGTAAGGGATTAAAAACATGTTCAAATTAATTCAAATGTATTGTAAAGTTTTTTAATTTCCTAAAACTATGTTTAATATCCCATAGTTAAACTATGTTTTGATTAAACTAAGTTTTTGACTACTATAATATTATTATAAAAGATTTTATATGGGTATTTCAAATTTCTATTTATAACCTTGAATGTTTATAAATAATTTTAGTAATAGATAAGGTATAACTAGGTATTCCTTAACATTTTATTTTATTAAATAAAAGTCAAGTTTAAAAGGATATTTTTTTATATATAGCATTATTTTCCCTTAAGACCCTTTTTTATGATGGTTTTATAAAAAAATTAGGCCCTCAAAGGCCAGCCCTTTAAGGATGGGCCAAGGGAGGCAGCTCATGCTAGGTGGCTGAGCCTAGCCCTCAGCCCAAGCCAGGGCCAGCCTGAGTTTGGGCATAGTTTCCCCAAAGGGCGCACAGGAGCAGGAGCGCATGAGTGTGCAACACGGGAACAAGGTCGCGGTAGGCATGGGTAGGCCCCTGTGGGGGAAGCAGGAGCCTGTGTGTAAGTCCCCCTATGTGTGTGCTGTGTGATTTCTGAATGATGCTTTAGAGGACTAGGATTATAAGGAAGTTGTGTGCACCTCCCTGTTTCGATGTGGGATGCATTTTTTCGGGCGAAACGTGATCTGGGCCATCGGATCGCGTCGCGCGCGATCTGGAGCGCCGATCACGATATCGTTTTTGACCTTCAGCAACTGCAGTTTTCCACCACGTTTTTCTGTGCCGTTCGATCTACCATAGATCTAATCTTGGCCGTTCGAAGTTTTTAAAATGTCACAATGATCATGAGCCACTCGATCTTACCGTAGGTCGATCCGAGCCATCCTTTACCTTTATAAACCATAGACTCATCCCGACCCTTGAATCCAAGCTAGATCTGATCCTGGCCATCGAAATTCCTCCTGGTTTCTACCCATAGAGTTTTCTTCTTCCCTGTGGGGTTCTCTAAAACAGTAACCCTACACCCTACATTTCATTGTTTTTCTTCTCCTGAGACAGCCACTGGTCTCCCTACTTCACGCGGATTCCACAAGGGTTAACCCTTAGTTTTTTAAGGCCACTTGGGCTTCAGATTCCATAAAATTGCATTAAATTATTCAGTACAGTTTATAAAAAAACATCTGGGGCATCCCAAACCTCTCAACCCTTTACTCTCAGCTTCCATCATACCCCAGCAAGTCACCTCCGAGATTTCCAGTGCCTTCTCGAGCTCCTCCTCCTCCTCCTCCACAAGCTAGGATAGGGGATTAATCTTTGTCTTGTTTGTTGGGTTTTAAGTTGTGTGTATATATATATAAACTTGTAATAAATATACATCATCTACAGTTTGGAGTTAAGTCTTTGTTTTCCCGATTAAGAGTTACAAAAATCTTGAGTTACAGGGTATTAATAGACCGTAAGTATGGACGCCCCATGAAAATTTATTTTATGCCTTAAATACAAAATCGGTTACATATATACATATGTATATGAAAATATATAAGTATAATATACACAACCCTCATATTTTCATAAACTTCAAATTCCCAGGTTAAAGATTTCTAAGTTTGAGTTTTAAATTAATGAAGAACTGAAATGCATGGAGTCACTTTGTGTAGGAAAATTTTATATCTAATCATGTATGTTCTTATATATGAATACACATAATACAAATGTGTTTTTTTAAAACAATTCAATAAATGAACCCTAATAATTAAATCCATGTTTTTGATAAATTTACAAGTGTCAAATTAACTTAGAATGATAATCTTTTGTATACTTGTTATGTATAATCGGGTATGTGGGTACGTGTGTATGAGTGCCAACTTTGATCCCCATTCGTATTTATAAATTTTTATGATTTGCGAAGAAAGTACTAAGAATGCGTATTCAAATGTTTTGGCTTAAAAAAACACTACTTTTTATGCACGCCCCGTTGAACGAATGTTTTACACAACATAAAACCCTAATCAAAGTTTTCCAAATGCTTTATTTTAATGTGTTTAGTTCATGAGTATAAATATTAGAGGCTTGAAACTTCATATTCACATGTATGAGTTACTCTCCTATATTTATATTAAATAATAAAGGATACAGTTGAGTCTCATACTTTCAAGTTTTAATATCTAATGTGTTTAACAAAATCTTATTTATAATAAATGTATGAGGAAATGTGAAATTAACACCCCACATGGAATGTAGGGTTTGCCTTTTTATTTATTATGAACCTAGAAGAAAATTTCATTAAGTAATTGGTCAAGATTATTTCAGGAACTATCATTTTATGTGGTAACCTCATTCATTCATTACTGGTGTGTTTTAAATCAATATCACATGAGCAAAGATTGTATACTTGTTTATGCATGTCGTGGGGAAACAAGTTGTCTGAATAGAAACTAGTATATTATGATTTAGACCATTTCCAATTCCATTTATCTAAGTATGAATAATGAGCATGTATTTTAATGCATTAAAAGTTTATTACTATGTAAGAGTTGTAAAGTTATTATTTTATGTGATAATCAAACAATTTATGGTTAATAATAATTTATGAAATAAGAATTTAATTATTCAAGTGGTATGAGACACTTTGAATAATGTGAATTAAGAAACCAGGTAATATGTTTACTTGGAATGATAAGTGATTTAATAAATAAAAGTGGTATGTGCACTAGAGATATGAGGAATGCATTGGACCTAGTATGTTTCGGGGTGGGGACCGATAAAAGTAAGCCCTCCGGGTCGGGGTCCAGCTATAGCAGACCCTCCTGGTTGGAGTCCAGTTATTAGAGGCTCTCCGGGGTGGAGTCTGGTTACAGAGGCTCTCCGGGTTGGGGTTCGGTTATAGTTATCCCCTAGGTCTTGGCATGAGGCCTTAACACAGTCCGACATATGCACTTTACTCATTACAACTATGTAAATTAATTAACCAGAGGAATATTCGACAAGTAGAATATTCCTGGTTAAAGAGCTTATGATTATGATAATCAGCAGAAGTATAGGTATGGAACATTAGTTATGAAATATTCAGAGATTTTATGGCCAGAGTATGTTTCACAATAGTAAAGTATGAAATTGAAGTTATTATTTTAAGCGCAGATATGATCATGCATTACACTTAGTTATTACTTTTGTACTTTCATTTTAACATGAAATGTATTTTACTTTTTATTCTGAATGAGCATTCCCATAATTGAATCATGACAATGTTAGTATGTTTTAAATTGTGCACTTATACCCCTTAAACAATTGTCATGGTACGTTTAATATGTTACAACACTTAAAGAAATTTTTTTAAGGAAATTTTAAAGAATGTTTTTAAAAGTTATTTTGTTTATAGTATGTTATTTTTAAACCCCCTACTAGGAATTCGTATGCTCACCCTACATTTTTGAAATAAATTTTGCAGGTATCAGTTTTGGAAGAAGAAAATTTTCAGAAGTCGATGGTTTCTCAGAGCCTGAACTAAATTCAATCCTCTGTATGGCACCAACTCTGGGTATTCGGGAGCTGGGGCATGACACTTCCTCCCCAATAATTGAATTTAGTAGAGCTACTGGGGGTGGATCTAGATGCGAATCAGATGGTGACTTTTCTGCTCTAAAGACAAGGTATTCCTTATCATCATAAAAAAATTGTAACCTTCTTCTTCTTACAATAAATTTTCACAGCATGGTCTGAAAGAAAATCCATAACTAGGATTATATCAAATTCAATCATGGGTATGAAAATAATATCAACAGATAAAGCATTTTTATATTCCATAATGGTAACTGATTGAAAAAACTTTGTTGCAATGATACTTACCTTAGGAGTTTTGACTGAAAACTCCCTTGTTAAGTCAAATATGAAATATCTAATTTTCTTGGAAAACTGGGAAGATATTAAAGAATGGGATGATCCAGAATCAAATAAATCATTTCCTAATTTTTAGGAAACGATTAAAGTACCCGCCACCATGTCATTCGGAGATTCAACCTCCATAGTAGTGATCGCATAAGCTTGGCCTTGCTCCCTTGGCATTTTCTGAGGTACATTTCCTTGGTGATTAGGAAATTCATTTGCATAATGCCCCATTTCTCTACAATTGTATCATTCAACATTGATAGAATATTTATTTCCTTTTCAATCATAATATTGGTGGCCTTTTTCTCCACGCTTGTAACAAACTTCCATCCCTTTCAGGAAAGTACCAGGGTGTTTCTTCCCACATTTACTGTAGGATGGAAATTCAACTTTTCCTTTCTTTCCCTTATTTCCATTTTAGGAGTGTTCAGTAGATCTATTCTTCTTTTTCTTTGATTTAAAGTCATAAGACTTAGAGAATTCCTTTTCTGTCTTGATAGCACATGAGACTATATCTTTATACGACGAGAAGGATTGTGAGACTAATGCTCGATGGAGAAATTTTTTTAACCCATAAAATAATAAATAAATATTACTACTTGGGTTATGTATATAATTTTCAGCATGCCTTTCTAACCTTGTAAAATTATCCTCATACTTTGCAACATTCTCATCCTCCATTTTCCTTAGACTCGGAAATTACCTTTCCATATCCACTTGATGTTCACAAGGAAATTAGTTTTCTAAGAAAATATCTTTAAACTCACTCCATTATATATTTGATACTTATTCATCCACTTTTTTATTTTTAATTAATAACCACCATTGATCTGCATCTCCTATGAGGCGATAAAATGCCATGATTTTTTTCCCTTTGCCTACTCCCCAAAGTATGAGATATTTTCTCTAAGTAACTTATCCATTGTTTAGCTACAAATGGATTTATAGTCCTATTTAATGTTGGTGGTTGTTGACTCATGAAGTGGTCTAACATTGATCCTCCATATTTTGGATCAGGGTGCTTCATATGGATAAGGTTATTATTCATAACCTGAGTGAGTTGTCCTAGTATGGTTATAAGTTGTTCAACACCAGTTTCATCACCAGATCCACTATAATTATCTTGAGTAAGAGGAAAATCCCTACATGGATTATGTGAATTGATATAGTTTCCATTCCTCCCACTAGGCACCATTTCTAAATAATGACATACACTAGATTAGTTTATGAATCACAATACATAATTTCAAACTAGTAAAATACCTAACATAAATTGAACAGTTTATTCATATAATCTATAATCATAAAAAAATTATTTATTTGAGGAAGTATTTACTCATAAATCCTTCATAATGTATTGTAAAGAAAATATGAACTATCCTAATCATATCCCTTGTGACTATCGTAACCAAGAGTGTAGCAAGGCCCGTTGTCATGCACCAATTCCTATTCGAGTCTAGCTCAAAGAGGTGTTTTAGAGTCTTACCGATAGATACATCTGTGATAGAGCCACCTCTACCTACTCATATCTATATAGGGATGTATTTATTGGAAAATTCAAAAAAATTCTACATTACCAAAATTCTAGGAAGTTCTTATATACTAATCCTCAAAGTTTATCTTAGGGTAATGTTCTCTAATCAGAGTTTTTCTAAATCTAGTTTCCAAAGTTTGTACTAAACATCCTTTAATACCAACTGTAACGCACTGACCCCAGTTACCCAAATTCAGTGCATTATTAAATAACACTATCATGATCACAAGAGATCAAGTCTCGAAAGACCAATTAGTTTAGTAGCCTTGGAAGTACTAGATATATGCATAAGTTTTACATTACATTATGAAATGGAAAAACAACAAAATTGTGTCCCCTTTGAACACACTCATATACCTTAGCCTATTATTACAGGTTAATATTAATATACTTTTTAACATCTTGGAAAAAATAAAATATAAAAAAGGGGTGAGCTCAAATGCTCAGTAAGGATAACAATATGGTAGAAACTATGATAAATAAGCATAAAAATTTAAGGTAATTTATAAGAATAAAACACAAGCCTTTTAAACTTAAAATTTATCATAATATGGAAAAGATAAATCAAATAATTCCATTTACTTTTTTTACATGGATATTCTACTAGTCAAATAATCACATGTAAAATTAATAGCTAATTTCATAATAATGGAATGCATAATGTCGAAAATCATAACCACATAGTCAATGTCTCATGCCAAGACTACAAATAATATTTTTTCAAAGCCTTGTGCCAAGACACTAGTTTGTCTCATGATACCTACCGATGCATCAAGGGGCTATAGAGGGCCCCGCCCATCACTTACTATGTCCAATGCATTTTTCAGATGAAAAGGTTGAAACATAACATAAACATTCGTATTAAAACTAGCATATGGAATGTTAATACTTCAACCATAAACCACGACTGGTATAAAAATAGAACATCCACAGTCAAACATATCACAAAACCTTAAATATAATATGGAAGATTGTATCATAATAAATCAACTTCAAACAAATGTAAAATCCAACAAAGGATGTTGACATAGATGAAATCAAAACTATTTGAGAGAAATATCTCTTTCTATTTTAAAATAATTTAAAAGTTATGTAATTATAAAAGAAAACATTTATTTTGAAAATATTTTTATAAGATTGTAAGGGAATCTTTGAAGGTTTTATAATGGCAGAAAATGGATGCACCCTCCGTATAAGTTAAAAAAACATTATTTCGTTAATTTGTCAAAAAGGTCATAAAACACCTTGTTTGGAAAATGACAGAAAGATTCCTTTCAAACAATTTTATAAAAATTAAAACAAGGGAACAAATGACTTTAATACATAGTCTAGGATATATTAAAAATGTTTTGAAATACATTTTTAAGAAACACGGATGTGGATGATAAGGAAAAAGTCCTAGTAGATACTTACGTATAAATAACCTCTAATAGTAAAGAGATTGTAAAATTAACCCTTAACTTGTAATTTTACTTAGTCTAGGGCATTTTATACTCCTATATAATAGTTAAATAATTGTTATTAAATTATTAAAGAACCACATACATAAATATTATATCATATATGATCTTCTAATATTGCTTTGTTAATAATATTTCAGTAGTATCATTGTTTTGGGTGTTAACTGATTCATTTTCCTTTATATGTTTTGTTACGTAAGTCATGTTTGTTATGGATAGGATGCATTTGATTCATATAAATAATGGTATTATTTTCTTAAACATTATTTTTAAATCATCAAATGAAAATTATTCTTGAATGGTTACGATGGGGAATGAAATATCATCGCATCGTGGAGACGGTAAGCCGTACGTACACACGAGCGACAATATCATTCTATTGATGGTAAAATCGTATTTAATTGGATGGTATATCATATATACAGAATAATTAACATGTTTTATTTATTATTTACATCAATTATACTCATTATTATACCCATCCAAATATTTAAGTGTTGAATAACAAACTACACCATGATGTGGAGACGGTAAGTCGTACGTACGCACGTACGATGACTTTGTCATTCATAGGATGGATAGAATAATGAATATGGTTGTAACATATTTATAATAACATCACAGTGTGTATAAGGTACTGGATTTATTATTTTGGTATGAAAACAACAAAGAAAGAGGAAGTGGAAGAAGAAAAGAACTTTGAAAGAGGTGGTGAAATTATTACCTCTTCTTCGGGTGATTCCTTTTGATTTGATAAAAAGGGCTCATTAGGTTGGATTTATAATAAATTAAGGACTATAGGTTAAAGTGAGGGTATTTGGGAGGATATTTGAGCAGGGTTTTACCGAGATAGAAGTATTTTGAGGTATAAAATTAAGAGTAGGGGAAGTACCCTTTTATAAGAGAGGTGAGGGTCACTTTAGGAAAAGCTTGAAATATTATTTTATTATAAAATAATTTTCAGTTTATAATGGCTCAAAATGGATTTATTTCTAGGATAAGGTGGGGATTTATCGAAATAATATCATCCAATAGGTTTTATACAAGTTTAGGTCACCATATTAACCTTATCTTTTAGATTTAACTCTTAGTTAAATAGTTTAAGTTTTAGCGTGTCTTCTTGTATTATTATAATACATAGTTAATAAAATTAATATTAAATTCCAAGAGAACCTCAAGTGGTTCATTAATGAAATATATATCATTATATAAGTCCTTTTCTTGAACCTTAGATTTGTAGGACTATTATATAATTTAATAAAATAGTATTTGTTTTAAAAACTCATTTATGTCAATTTTGACACTATTTAGTATTTGGTTTTTGTGAAAGTCATAAAAACTTTATCACTTTGAAAAAGTTTTATTTAATAAACCCTAATATGTCATATTAACCTAGAAAATTATTTTAATTCATAAAAAGTCTCAATTTACATTTATTTTAATATTTAAAATATCAATTATTTTAATCTTTCATTAATAAGGTAATTACTACATCATCATTGTGTCATATATAAATTTAATTATTTAATGTCTAAAAATTATAAATAAAATACCATGATGTAGGAAATATTTTTATATTTCTAACTAATATTTATAGTTTAATTTATCTTAAGTATTACCCTATATTAAAAATGATTTAGTTATTAAAATTTGAATCTAACACTTTTTAACTCTTCATTAAATAAAATAATAATAAATGTTCTAATCTAATCCAAGTGAATAAAAAGGATCATATTTTATTCATAAGGTTGATTTTGGTCTAAATACACTTATCCAATAGAATTAGGACATGTGTTAGGGTAATTATAATATCATTTTTACCTTTAATTACCCTATTTACTTTTAATTGTGGTAAATAAAATCCAAAAGTTACTATTCCCAAAAAAATATTTTCATCCTATTGAACCAAATTTTACTTACTGATTTCAACCATGTCTCTCGGATTTTTGAAATTAAATTCACAAAAGTAGTAAAATTACGTTTTATGCAAATTTGCAAATGTGCCTAGAATGTGGGTAAAAGGCGTTAAATAGTTCAATAAAAATTTATATATCTAATATTATTATAAAATAACTCCAATGAATTAAATTGAACTAATATAGGTATTATGTAGCTATTTTGACTTTAAAATAAATTTAAATAAAAATAATAATCATTTAAATAAAAGTCAGTTTTAAACAACAACACCGTGTTTTTCACTATTCATCAAAAATTGAAAGTTTTCCAAAAAATACCAAAAATTAACCCTAAGCTAATTTTGATATTCCGAATCAAAAAATGAAGTCCATTTTGAAAAATAAAGTTTATAAAATTTTAAAAAGTGGGTATTAATATTCATAAATATTTTTTTAAATGGCTAGTTTGGTTGGTCGTGATGTGCTAGAACTCGAAGTTGCATACAATGCAAGCTATTGTATTATTCAAACAGAAGCCTATTGTGGAAGCTTGGGGTGTTATATTATTTATTCTAGAGATCAAATTCAAAATGGTTTTTGTGAATTTCTTTCAAAATTTAATGATCATAAAAAGAATTATAGTCTAGTTTTTTTTTGAAAAGGATTAAATTTTAAAAGAAAAAGATGATTTGGTTTTAAAAAAAAAAGAATAACTAAATTTTGAGAATTTTGAATATAAAATTAAAGATATTAAAAATTCTATTTCTAAATTAACCCATGGTTATCAATATCTAAATTTTATTTTGGTATCTTAGCATATTTTTGAAAGTAATTTTTAGATTGGTTTTTTCAAAATAATATAGATTTTTCAAAAATTCAAAAAAGACTACTTTTATAAAGGGTAATTCCTAAAATAAATTTTCTTATTATTGTAAGAAATTTGGGGATCATGTTTATGAATTTATTTATAAAAATTATAGATATTTTAGACCAAATAGCATCCATTTCTCATCCCATATTTCTAATGAAAAAACTTATTCTAAAAATTTTTGGATTTTAAAGTCTTTATTAACTAACTTATGTGGACCCAAGATATAGGTACCAAAAGCATTAGTCACTTAATAATTTCTAGGAAAAGTTTCTCTATAGAAAAACCCAAGAATATATTTAGTATATGGATAATATGTTCTCTAGGGGAATGTGTGGTGATACTTATGAATTCAATAATCTTGAAGAATTCAATAGAGTACATGCCACATTTGGAGATGATTTAAAAAGTAAAATCACTGGTATTGGTACAATCAGTTTCTCCAACTCTAATTTAATTATTGATGTTTTATTTTTTAATATATTGAATCTTAATTTACAAATAATTAGTCAATTATATGACATCGTTTTTAAAATTACTTTTGAAAATGATTTTTTTAAAGTTTTAAATTCTAAAGGAAAAATTTTATTTACCATATATCATTTTAAAAATGTTTATATTATATATTTAAAATATCTTGATTATAAAAATGTCAAGTTTATAAGCTCACATGATAATTAATCTTAACTTTGGATTCAGTGCCTAGGTCATTGTAACATTCACTCTCTTGTTAAGCTAAACCATAACTGACCAGTACGAGATTTACCAAAATTTTCTTTCAAAGATAACTTAGTTTGTGATCCTTTATAACTTGGAAAGGAACAAAAATATTTCTCCATATCTAAAATTTATGTTTCATCCTTTAAATCCTTATAACTAGTTCACCTTGACCTTTTTTTACCAACTCAAGTTGCTAGTATTGGAGTTAAATCTCACACCTTTGTAATTATCAATGATATAATAGATTTACATGGGTATTCTTTTTTAGATTGTAAAAACAAGGATTGTAAAGTATTTATCAACTTTTATAAGAAATTTGAAAATGAAAAAGACTAAAAAGTATTATACCTTAGAAGTTACCATGGTAGAGAATTTTATAACAATTACTTTGATTAATTTTGTGATTCTCAAGGATATCATCATTCCTTCTACACTCCTAGAGCACCCTAACAAAATGGGGTTGTTAAAAATGGAAATAGATCCCTCCAAGAAATGTCTAAGACAATACTAAATGAGTTTAATCTATTACAATTATTTTGTAATGAGGTGTTGAATACCACTTTCTATATCCTTAACTATGTTCTCATAAAACCCATCTTTAGGAAAACTCTTTATGAGCTTTAGAAAATCAAGATTCCTAAAGTTAGATTATTTAATGTTTTTAGTTTCAAATGATTTATCATTAATACCAAGGATAATCAAGTAAAATTTGACCCAAGATCTGATGAAGGTATCTTTATTGGGTACTCAAAATCAAGTAAATTATATCAAGTATTAAATAATATAACAAAGACCATAGAAGAGTCAATTCACATAAAATTTGTTGATAATATTCCTAAATATCATCCTAAAATTGATGATAATGTTTAACAAGATAGTTTTACCTTTCCAAAACCTCAATATTATAAATTAATTTAATATGTTAAAGAATCTAATTTTACTCCTTTAACAATGGCATGATTTGAATCCTAGAAACCATTCAATTGAGAATGTTATTAGTGAATTACAATTTGGAACTCATACTAGATAGATTATCTTAAATTATTTAGAACATAAATATTTCCCCTCTCACATTGAACATCAATACCTTGATGATGATATTAATGATGAGAATTGGATACTTTCCATGTAATAAGAGTTTAACCAATTTTAAAGGAAAAAAATATGTACTCTCATTAAATGACCTAACAATCATCCTATTATTAGAAGCAAGTGCTTATTTTTTGAAACAAACTTTATGAATAAGGAGTTATCACTCATAAAAAGGACCAACTTGTTAATAAAAGATATAATCAAGAATAAGGTATTTATTATAGTGAAACATTTTCACCCATTCCACAACTAGAATCTATTATAATCATGTTGTCATTCACATCTCATTTTAATTTTAATCCTTTTCAAATGAATGTAAAAAGCGATTTTAAAAAAGATTTAATTTATGAAAATGTTTTTTTGGATCAATCACCTGGTTTTAAAAATCCTAAATTTCAAAATCATGTTTTCAAGTTAACCAAATTTATTTATGGATAAAAAATCCCCTCTTGTTATTAAAAGTTAACAAAATTCCTTTTATAAAATGATTTTAAAATGGGAAAAGATAATTCCACACTTTTTCTAAAAACATTTTCAAATGATTTATTAATTGTTAATTTTTTTGTTTATAATGTTATTTTTGGACCAACTAAAGAATATATTTTTAATGAATTTTCCAATTTTATGAATAAAGAGTTTGAAATGAGTTTTATGGGAGAAATAAAATTCTTCCTTGGTTTTTAAATTTTCTAAAATTTTGATGGAAATTTTCTAAACCAAAGTAAATAAAATAATGAAAATTTAATGAAGTTTGGCATGGATCATGATAAGGAAACTAAGACACCCATGAGTACAACTTGTAAGCTAGATTGGATGAAGCTAGTAAACTGAGTGACCATAAGTTTTATTAAAGTATGATTGTAAGTCTACTCTACCTTACTACTACATATCCAAACATCATATTTAGTGTATTCATTTATACTCATTTTCAATAAAATAAAAAATAATATATTTTGAAATATCTGAAAATAATTTTAGGATATTTTAAAGGAATTAAAAACATACAGATTATTTTATCCTAAGGAAAATTATTTTTAACTTACTTGTTTTTAAGATATTGATTTTGGAGGATTATAACTAGATAAAAATTTACTAGTGGAATTTACACCCACTAAGAATATCCTTTGTCTCATGGAGTAGTAAGAATAAAATCTATGTTTCTTTTCTATAGAAGAAGAAAAATACATAGATGATGGGACTTGTTGGGAAAAAATTACATATATGAAACATAATTTCTTAGACTTTGAGCTAACAGTGATCATTCCCCTATTAAGTGTGAAAACACTAATGTGATTAATATATCTAAAAACCCTATCCAACACCCTCTCACTAAGAACATTTTTCCAAGACAACATTTTCTTTTAGATCAATTTCAAAAAGGTGATATGATCATTGAATTTGTTTGCACCAACCTTCAACTTATCAATATATTCACTAAACCCCACTTGATCACATTATCTTTATTAAATGCAATTTAGGTATGATTAGAATGTGATACTTATATATTAACCTTGTAAAGCTTGATAATTTTTAGTTTATTTTAAAAATTATTATTTTTCGAAATAAAATATATTTTTTTTTCAAACATTCCATAATATTGGTCATGTCAAGTGAGTGTGATACTCCAAGAAAAAACATTCCTATCTAGATATAAAAAATTGTATGTGGTTATGAAGCATATTCACCTAGAGGTTATTACCTCAAAAAGGGTTGGTTGGATTTTTAATTTGATATTCACCCTGGTCACGAGTAGTGGGCCTTTACTACACACATTATTTGACACTTATAGGGAATTTTATATGGGTTATTAAAATAATTATTACCAAACCTTAATTATGGAATGGTTTTTCAATTTTAAAATGTTATATTGACGTTTTTTCTTATTTTTTAAAAATAATTCCTTATTAAACATTTTTTTTACTTTTTAAATGGATCCTCATATTTTTAATGCATTATTTGAGCGGGAGATATTCTTATTAATAATGAAATGATCCTATAAGATACACCATTTTATTGAATTGTTTTTTTAAAATTTTATTTAACTCTTAATATTTTTCTAAAACTTTTTTAATGTTTTAATTCACTCTTGAGTTTATTTTAACAAAGAAAAATGTTTGTTTTTATTGTAATAAGAGATAAACTAAAAATATCTCTTTATAAATTTTCTAATTCATTTTAGTTTTTATAATTTTCAAAACATTTTTTTGTATCTTTTGAAATATCATTAATGATGACAAACAATATTTTAAATTTTATTCTCTTATTTACACTAACCCCATCTATGATTTTTTTGGTTATCTAAAATGGGGATAAATTTATGGATTTTTATCTTTGGTAAATGATATTCAATTTTGTGTTTTTAATGGAGAATAAATGATGTTAATGTTATAGGTGAGTAATGATATTTTTATATTATTATATTTTTGTTATATTCTCATTTATACAAGTGTGTTTTGATCATAAAAAAGGGAGATAATTTTGTACTTATTACCTTTTTAAGTTTTAATGATTACAAAACACTCATTAAAGTGTCCAATGATTTCATTTAATATGTTGTTAGATTTCATGTGTTAATCTTAGTTATTAGAAGATCATGATTACATAATGTTAGAATCTTTAAAGAGACTTGAAGAATAATTAAAGAAGTCTTGATGGGTGTATTGAACTTATGGACTGAAGTTCTCACATCTTTCAAAGGTAAAGAAATAATCATGATAGGACTATGGGTGTTTTGGACAACAGTTGATGCCATGTGGAAAGAATCAATAATATAGAAGATGTTGACTGGTTATTCGATGGTGATAGATAAAAGAACACCATGGATGTTTTTCTCACTGTATATCCACTATGATCTCACCAACCATTAGGTGGGATTTGTAGAAATTTATATACTTACAACACCTACACCAGCTACCCGGTGGAGGCTACTGGGTATTATGTGACATTGAGATAACAGGTTTGAGATTGCATTTAATATTGGTCAAAATACTATGGATTTGTTCTTCTTTGAATTTAATGACCCTATAGAATTCCAAAAGGTTCCCAAAGAATTTTTAGGATATAAATTGTCCCCTTAGGTTCCTTTTAACTCACCTTCTCATCCAATCAACAAAACCAATGTGTTACGATATTCAAATTTCTCCTGTTTATCCAAAGTGATCTCAATTCCGAAGTTCTCTCTCTTCTAATCAAGAGTGTGATGATTTTTTAAAATTATTATCACTCTTACATATTTATCATTCTATCATAGTGACTTTATTATCTTTTTGAGAGAATAGAGAACGTTATTAAATAAAATTTCTTCTAATAATAATCTCATTCTTCATCTTTATTATATTTCAATGCTCACTACATTTTAAATCCAGGGACTCAAGTTTCTTTCCAAAACCATTAAAAGGAAAGGGATTAATTCAATTTATAGCTATAAAAATTAAAAATCCTATTTCAATTATATTTCAGTTTCTTACTATAACCAATTAAAAAGAAAGATATTTTTGGTATCTTGGATACTGTTAAAGACAATGGACTAATACAATAAACCCCCAAGCAATTGGGGTAGGAGACATATGGGTTCATCAAATAACTTTATCCCAAATCCTTTATAAAATTATTTTATTTAATTTATTCTTTATGTATTTAATTTTTTATTATTTTTGAACTTATAATTTTATATCAATACTCTTAATCATTTAATTTAAAAATTTCTCATTATTACATGCTTCCACGTTTATAATCATATATAGTTATTTCAATATGATTTATCCTTTTTTCTTATATAAATTGTTCTTATTAAAATATTTAAAAGGTTTTAATTATCTTTAATATTTAAAAAATATGTTTATAGTATTTAACACTTTAATTATTACTTTGTTTTTTAAAAGGGAAATTCACCCCTCTTTCCATTTTACATTACTTCTACCTACACATAAGAGTTCTGATAAGATCATCAAGTCTCAACTTAGTCAAATGTTTCATAAAATCTATGGTTGTTCCATTATATTCCCATTATTTAGGCATGTTATCTATGATTTTATAAGCTATTAATCTTATAATTACTTCTACCCAAATGACTAAAATCTATTCTTAATGGTCACAAACCTTATATGAATTTGTGCAATAGTCTCACTAGGTAATAAATCAAAATCTTGATAAATAGCATGAAGCATAACTCTTATGGTTCTCAAACATTTGATGTTCCAAAATATGTTACTTCCAAATTTTTATATATATTATTCATTGTCTCATAAAATATATTTGACTATAGATATTCCTCACCACTAAGTATAAAATAGTGTTTCAAACTCTATAGTTCAATTGATACTAAACCTTTTCATCCCTCAAAAAAGAGGTAACTTCCTTATCAAGAATATTGTAATCTCCAGTCATCATAAAAAAGTTATCCACTCTAGTATTTGTAAGATCATGATGTTTAATGTGGTATGTTTTTGTTTTAGTTTTGGTTTAACTCCCTTTGAATTGGTTAATAGAATGCCTCTTGAGAGTAGGAAAGGTCTCAGGAGTGTCTTGGGGGTTTAGGACATGAAAAGGGGGGAAATTGGTCATCCAATGCAAGGAACATGATTAGTACTAATCACACACCATAAACGTGCACCCTAGAGAAGGAATTTCATGACCCCATCCCACTAATGATACCTAAATGTGTAGAGAGGGATAATGACTCTAAGTCCCACCTCCAGTAGGTCCTGAGTTAGTGACTAGCATCGAGGGTATACAAATATCACAGTATGGGAGGCATTACCCTCTATAAATGAAACTGAATTTAGAGATAGGATAAAAAAATCACCAAAAAACTCCAGGATACAATATAAAGGTAAACCAAAAACCATCTCACAATGAATGAATAAAGTAAAACTAATACAATGAAAAGGTATCAAAAGTAAATAACAAAAAGATAATTCTATAGAAGCGACTCAACAAAAGATTAATCCCAATTAGTAATGTCCATCTTGGTCCCTAAAGTCCTCCTAGAAACTTGAAAATAGTTTATATACATAGGGTGAGCATAACATGTATACTTAATAGGGACATAACCAAGGCATTAAGTGTACATGTGAATATAGCATACTAATGCACCAGTGAACAAACAGAAGAACCAAAAATCATATATACAGGTCATCTAACCAAACCTAGCCTCACTATAGATCACTCACCAAATCACACATCCAATATAATAATATATCATTGAGATCATAACAAAGAAAGATGCCATGTTTCCACCTACCCACTAATTTTCTTTTCTTACGTCCCAATGTTGAGCATCCTATGATCTTATCCCTTACACACATACCACATCACATCCTACCCAAAGACACTTGGGACACACATCACATCAAATCACATCACATCCCGCCCACAGACACTTGGGACACACATCACATCACATGAAATCCTACCCATAGACACCTAAGCCACAAATCACATTACATCAAATCTCTCCCATATACATCTGGGCCAACACATCACATCACAACTAGAACCAAAACAATAGGGTATCATGAACATGAAAGACATCAACCTCATTCCCTCTTCCTACCATGCATGAAACCCACCACATATCACATCAAACCACATCAAGTATCACCCATAGACACCCGGTTTAACGTCCCGAACCATATACCGCTAAATGGTTCCCCAAGATGGTGGGTCATATGGACTCAAGCACATCTCCTTGAATTACAGAGGTTTCTGACTAACAACAATGGCCTATGATGTGTATGTGGGGAGACTATTCCCTCTAATCAGAGTGTAACATAGTGGAATATCATAATATTCAAATAGAGGAAGCATTAACAACATTGTATAAGAAGCAGGATAAGACACTATAACACTAGAAAAATAACCCACTATAGTAGAAGCACAATAATAACCAAACAGGAGATAAAAATCCAAAAGATAGATATATATAAACAATGTCAGAATTAAATTCATATACATAATGGTATGTCATTTCATGTGTCTACAAAGCAGCCAAAAGGGGTATACAAGAATCAGTATAATATATGTATCAAAATACCAAAAATACTCAAAAGATCTATCCCCATCTAGCATTATGAGCCTCAACCCGATCTTATGCTCCCCTGCTCCTAAGCATGGTACAAATCAAGCATCGTATTGTGGGTGATTACCCCGGTCCCTACCTGAATCCATATAGTCTATCAGGGTACACAATGGCATCTTGAGACAGGGTATGAGATAAAATTCTAGTAGGTCACCACGAATGGTGTCTATAGAATCCAGGTTGTGCAATACAAGCTAAGTAGTGTGTAATGTATATCACAGGTATAACAGAAATGAAATTAGTTCCCATGGTATATGTAAAGTAAGAAAAGTGAAACTATATAGACAAACAAGGATCCCTGAAAAATAATGGTCAAGGTCCTATAATAAGGAAAATATAAGGTAAACAGAAATAAACACCATGACCATGATGTTTACACAATATCTCATACCATACATGATCGTGTCATATAACCTATAAATCATATCAACCCAGCCATGCCGTATAACCTGTATATCATATCATCCATGTACATTCCATATTATCAAGTTTGTCATAATTTTCCATGGTCGAGTCATATAATCAGTTGTGTCAGACCCCACAGGGCCAGATCCAAGGTATAGTGAACCAAGTCATCCTTTTTGATTCCCATGAGTATGTCGATGGAAACTCGATTAAGACTTGGAATGGGGTCAAAGGAGCATGTCAATAGAACATGTCCACTATGAGCCCAAACAACCTGGATCCAAGGAGTAGCAAGGCACAAGATATCCCATGAAATCAAGAACCAGGGAGAAATATCATCCAAATCATCCACTACTGCTATCATGGACCATAATGTAGCACACCCATGGAATCCTATGAAAACATTTATCATTTAATTCAATTATAATTTCATACCATCAAATTCCATGAGTTCTTCCAACTCATATAATAATTCACATTTAAACAGTTAATCAATTCACATCATGAATAACATGTAAAATAAGGCAAATCATCTCCTAATCAATCAATTCAATTCAATTCATTTATAACTGAGCTTCCTCTAACTAGGAAAGATTAAACACACACACCCCATGGGTGGTTTAACATTAAGAAGAAGCAAAGGAACACCCTGGGGGTGGACTAGGTTGGGGAAAAACTGCTAAATTACTCAAAGGAACTAGTGGGTATCCCTAACAGGTACCAATTCATCCAATTTAACTATTTAATTAATTTAAGGGGAACCATCAGAAATTCCAACATGTGGCACAATTAAAACTAGCTCTATAAAACACAAAACCAAGATGAAAAGGTATATACCACCTAATGTAGGTCTGTAGTAGAGTGATACTCCAGTATCAGCTTATGATTTGATACAGATTAGAAGAAAAACAAAGAATGGATGAAGAACCTAGAAATATGGCATATTATTTTGCACCTAAACAACTATGTCGATACCAATTCAAAAAAATAAAGGCATAAGATGAATGGAGTAATCACCTGTTTGAATCCAAAAATAAAAATAGCTCTATATTCCAAGATTGGATGAAGGAACATGATAAAAATATATCCAAAGGCCTTCAATAGATCTCTCCTATGTGAGTTCTATCTACCGAAGGAGAAATGAAATGGGATTTAGGTTTAAAATATATTATAATGAAAAAATGTTCATTTTACCTAAAAACACTAAGACACATAGTTTGGGAACATATTTGGATAAGATTTACACCAACCATGCACCCTTCACTACTTTAAGGGGCACCCTGCATGGTTAGTGCACACAGTTTGCATAACTGTACACAAACCATGAAAAACACCTATGTTAAAATGTTTGTAGTTTTTTCATGGGAATGCACCCCATAATGCATGGTTTTATCAAACTTTGTATCTCATCAGATCCTTTTTTCAATCCCTTCGTGGTTAGGGGTGACCATGGGGCCTTCACTCTATGGTTTATCCTAAACATGTTTCCTATTTGTTTTCTCCAAAAAGTGGGGCTCTGGTCTCCGAATAAGCCCCGAACATCCCTGATTCACCCATGATCATATTGATCACTCGAATTAGGCTTAAATAATAATTTAAACTGAAATTAAAGAGATCCTTACCTCATAAAAAACCCAGGATCTTATAATCTCCCCCTTAAAGTAATCCATCCTCGAATCTCCCTCTCAAGAGTGGTCAAGAATCACCTGATAATAACTCCAAACACTTATCAAGTACATCAGCCTCCCACTCACAAGTCCTATCCTATAAATGGATATATTTCCATAACACCCTTACTAAAGGAGCTGAGCATCCTCAGAGAAAATTTATGCTCTTTTCAGCGATACATATATGATGCTCCTCAAAGGAAACATCTACCTATAACTCCACCTCCTCAGGATGCAGAGTATGAGATGGGTTTGCGTGATAAATGTGTAGCTAAGATATATAGAAGATGTAGTGAATGTCCCAATAACTCTAAGGTAACTACAATCAATAGGCTAATGGCCCAAATCTCTCCAGAATCTTGAACAACCCGACATATCACTATGAAAGTTTACCCTATATCATAATCCATCTATGTCCCAACCTTAGTGAGAAATGTAGGAAGATCCGATCCCTAACCTGAAAATCTAGAGGTTGTCTGCTGCAATCAGTGTAAGATTTATTTCTAGACTGTGTAGTTTCCATCTAATTCCTGATCAACTAGTACTACTTAGAAGTCTTCTGTATGAGATGCGGTCCCAATAAAGCTACCTCACCTACCTCTAACTAGCATAGGGGTGATCAAAATGGCCTACCATACAAAGCCTTTTATGGTTACCTATATATAGTCACCTAATAGGTATTATTGTAGGGAAAATAAACCAGGGGTATTTTACTCTCCCAAGAGACCCCAAAATCTAGGATGCATGCTCACAACATGTCCTTAAGAACCTGAATTATATGCTCTGACTGGCCAACAGTCTAGGAGGTATGTTATGCTCAGAAGCACCAATGTATCCAATTCCCTCTACAAATTATTCTAGAAACATGACATAAATTGGACGTACCTATCTTTGTAGGGACCCCATGAAGTCATATTATCTCACGTAGATGTAACCTCCCAAGATCATCCACAATGAAGGCCCCCTTGATCGATAGGAAATGAGAAACCTCTTTGATCTTGTCAAAAACAACCCATACAATATCACTACCTCAAGGTGACCTTGGAAAACCAATCACAAAATCCCTTGTGACATCATCCCATTTCCATTAGGGAATAGGAAACTAATATAAAAACCTGACAAGTCACTAATGTTCTTCCTTTACCAAATGACTAGTGAAGAACCTCGTAACAAAACCAACTACCTCTCACTTCATACCCAACCACCAGTACTGAAGGCACAAGTCATGGTACATCTTGGTAACTCTAGGATGATCTACCCAAATAGAGGCATGAAACTCCTACATCAACTCCTTGTACATGTCCACCGGAACTCATATGTGACCATGTATACACAGGATCTCATCCTCACCTACAGTCTAACCAGGAGGTAGGTCCTCACCTTCCACACTCTACTATAGGACTAAACCCTCAAAATCCTATAGCTACCTCATCCTCACTCCATCTATAAGGGTAGAGTTCATATCTAAGGATTAAATAAAATTATTCCCCTGCACATCCTTCACCTCTAAGTGAATCTCGAAAAACAAGCCCATAAACTTCCACTTGTTACTAGCCTGCTAAAATGCCTATATATGAGTCCTCCTGCTCAGTGTATCGACCACTGCATTTAAATTTCTAAGTGTATAGGCAATTTATAAGTCAAAAAACTATAGGTACTGAACCCACCTTTTCTACCTCAAATTCAGATCACAGGTGTAAAAATTTACTTGAGTATTTTGTGTTCCATGTATACCAAAAAATTCTTTCCCAGTAAGTAATGTCTCTAACAGTTCAAAGCATGTACAATTGCAGCTAACTTGAGATCATGTGTCAGGTAATTCCTCTCATGTGGCCTCAACTGACAAGACCCTTATGCCATGAATCTATCTCTCTACATCAGAACTAATCCCATCCTGACACCTGATGCATCACAATATACAGTGTAGCTTCTTCCTAGCTTTGGTAGAATCAGGATTGGTACTGAATCTAGTATCCCTTTAAGCTCTTCAAAGGTTGTCTCACAGGTATCTATCCATATAAACATTATACCCTTCTTAGTCAATCCCATAAAAGGTACTTCTAAGCATGATAATTCTTGTATGAAATGCCTATAATATCCAGCTAGACCCAAGAAACTCTATATGTCAAAGATGTTATTGGGATACTCCTAGGAAACTACAACCATCACCTTCTCTAGGTCAAATGATACTCCTGTCTCTAAGATAATATGACATAGGGAGTGAATATTATCCATCCAAAAGTGGCACTTTGTGAGATTATAATATAACTGATTCTCTATTAGTGTATCCAAAATGATCTCAATATGTTTGGAATGGTCGTGTCGATTATGAGAATATACCAAGATATTGTCTATAAAAACCACCACAAACGATTCCAGATAAAAATGTAAAAATCAGTTCATTAGTTCCATGAAAACCAAAGGCATGTTCATAAGGGTAAAAGGCATAACTGAATACTTATATACACCATACCTGCTATAAAAAGTTGTACGAGGTATGTTTGTAGGTCAAACATGCACCAGATGATATCTAGACCTCAAATAAATTTTTGAGAAAACCCAAGCTCCTCTAAGTTGGTCAAAGGGATCATATATCCATAGTAAGGGATACCAGTTCTTAACCGTTAACTAGTTTAATTTACAATAACCCACACATAGACTGAGGGTACCATCTGCCTTTTTTTCCAAAAATGACTGGTGAACCCCATGGAGTAGTAATGGGTCATATAAACCCCTTTGCCTCTAAATCCTATAACTTCCTATTGAGATCCTAAAACTCCATAGTATCCATCTTGTAAGGAGGAATAGATACTAGTGTATCTCCTGGTACTAGCTCAATAGAGAAATCCACCTCTCTCTCAAGAGGTAAACCAAAAAATTTGTCTAGGAAAATATCCCTAAAATGATCAACCACTGGAGGAAAGTATTCCTGAAATGATCCCTGATCATATGAGTAAAAACTAGAAATATGGGATGTTAACTCACCTAGAACATGATGCTCAAGTCCAGATCAGATCTCTTGGACATACCATTCAACCTTGTGAATATGAAATATTCCCTCTAGTGATGTGAAGGTCACCCTAAAACAATAGAAATAAATATAGGATCGATAAGAAACTAGCCAGTTCAACCCAATTATAACATCAAACCCAGTTATCTAGATGATAAAAAGATCCCATACAAAGTGACACCCACCAATATCAAGGGGGAACTCCCTACATTGACTTACATCCTCTATTATGATCCCCAATGGAGTGTTAATCATAATAACTCCCTCAAAAAAATTTATAATGAGCCTGAGGATTTCCACAATATGTGAAGATATGAAGATATGTGATGCACCCATGTTAAAAAGAGTAGATACAAGAGTATTGGCTACTAAGATCATACCACTCACCATAGAAATCCCAATGGTCTTATCCTTAGGTGTAGGCTGTATGAAGTATATATGTCTTGTACAAAAACTCTATGAAACAACCTCACTACATGAAGAAAGTCCACTCTTCTGTCTAGGTACAACTGGTTCCTAGATGTATCGACCATGACCACCAACTCAACCTAATTGATTGGTACTGCTCCAACTCCCATCCTGATGAGGAGCTATGAAATCCGCTATAAAAACTTGTGTCAGATATGACCCCCTTCCACTAACTACTGGAGGGAAGGGCCTACAAAAATGTTGTATGTGTCCCATCCTTCTACAAGATGTCCACTCAACTAGGTCTCAATCACACTGATTCCTCACATCTCCCCATCTTCCACACTGATGACAGAAAACTAAACTGCCAGCACTAGCGGCCTGGCTAGTACTCATCTCATGGGAAGCCTTAAAACACCACTTCCTACCACTAGAAGCTGAACCACTAGGTCAAGAGACTATACTGATTTTCTCTCTGCCCCCATCTCCCATCAGGTTTCTCTCTTTAATTATCACATGATTCACAATTACAGTAATAGCTGTCAAGCATAACACATTGACCTGCAATCTAACAACATGTCTGAGACCTTCCTTGAAGCATCTCATCCTCAATTCCTCATCATCAAGGTATATTGGAAAAAAATTATGTAGCCCATTAAAGTGTTCTGAATATTCCATAACTGTCATTGCACCCTACTCCAGACACACAAACTCATTGTCCCACTCTGCTCTCAAATTCTCAGGAAAAAGTATTCATAAAATATGGTTTTGAAATCACCTCAAACCATATCTCACAGGCTGTTAACCTATTTTAAAACATCCTACCAGTTATTTTCTATCCCCAAATCATATAAGTTTAGAGCTTCACTCTCCTCTCATAAGGTGTCTCTAGATGCTTGAAAATCAACAACATAGTATCAATCCATAGCTCAACAGTCTGTGGACTACCATTCCCTAGAAACATGGGAGGATGCTACTACTGGAACACATGCATCAAATCAACCATAAATGATGCAAGCTATAATGATCCATAAAAAGTCTGCATGAAGTGAAAAAACTCCTCTCAAAACTCTGCCTCAGGACCTGTGTCTGGTAAAACCATTGGTGCCTCAACTGGAATGAAAAGAGGATCTACTGGTATCCCATGGCCCACCACCTTCAGAGCATGGTCATCACTACCCTCCTAGAATATGATTGGAGGTTTTATTTGTGACATATCTCTACAATTTCAAACACACACCTCAGAAATACTGATATCAAAAGTTTGTAGCTAAAAGTTTAGGACATGTCAAAACCTTCTTATAAATAGCCCGTACTCCTCAACAAACTCCTAAATCTAGGACTGATAAAATAAATAGTCATAAAAGTTATTAGAGACACTACCTACTATTGTAAATAATATATTATTCCAATATATCTCTATTTTATGTTTTTTGATGCATTAAAAAATCCCTACTTTTATTCTAACAAGATTATCTCAAGTGTTTCAGATTATATTTATCTTACACTGTGTTTCAAAGTATTTACCTTACGATATGCAAGTATTTTTTTTATTATGAGATATGAAGAATATATTAAGTTTATATGAATCTTAAAGTACCATGTAAGACTTTATCTTATGAATAATGTTTGAATCACACAAGCCATATCTCTTAGTCAGAGTAAAAATATGAAAGGAATTTACCCTATGAAAGGAATATTCATAGCTAGAATAATTTTAAGAAAAGTATGTCACGAACCGACCCAACGGGGCTCAAGATGCGACTCCCCAATCCCACCTCTAATAGGCCAGGGGATGGCGTCTAGCACCGAGTAGGATATCACACACAAGGGAGGCATTAGCCTAAGGTACCTGTACACACGCACCCACATACACCTCCATGCAACAGTGCAGAGATATATATAAAAAAACTGAAAAGAAATACATGAATACATCTATCCCAAACTAGAGTACAACAAAAGTACAAAAGGGAAAAATAGGGCCCACCAAAAGGAAACTACAAAGTGTCTAACCTGCTCAGAAGGAGGGAAAACACTGCCAAAACACATGTCGGTAATCTCCTCAGCACAGCTCCAGTAAACACCCCAGTCAAACCCGCTCACTAAGCTCCGCCTACTTCAGGTCCTCCTAGGACTCCGTCGAAAGGCCTATGGTCTGCACAAGACACAAACATGTTTGGGCAAAGCTCGTGCAGGGGTGAGTATAATAATACTCAGTAGGCACCCCAAAAACCCAAAACAAAAGAGAGAAACTAAAAGGCAACAGTCCACTCATCCCATCCATAGGAAACCAAGATGAGAGAGAAACTCCATCTGGTGACCATCCTCGGCTAAACACAACTAGTCAGCTCGGCATAGGTGTATTCCCATACATACACCTTAAACAACTCAGATATACTCAGCTCATGAAACAAGCCACAAGAGGTACCAAACTCATCACCAGAAAATATCCACAACCAGGAGAGCACACTCCACAATCACTGTCATCCCAAATGACACTCTTCCGAGAGATACACTCCATTGGGTCCCACACAAACATCTCAGAAACTTACTCGAGATATCACGCTCGTCAGATACCATCACTGAGAGAAACCTCGCTGAAAAAACATAAACACCAAACTGCTCGGATAGGGGATCGCTCCTAGGGTCCTCTAGGGGATACCAGAACCCACACCGGTATACGAAGATATCATAGATAGGGGATCACTCCCAGGGTCCGCTGGGGGATACCATAACCCGATATCACATTCGTAGAACTCACAGATAGGGGATCACACCCAGGATCCGCTGGGGGATACCACAACCCGATCTGGCGCTCGACAGAAGCACATCACTCAGATATAGGATCTTTGCCCATATAAAGGTGGTCACGACGATACCGGAACCATATCTGGTATAACTCGTGATGTAGGGGATCGAACTGACGATGCCACAACCCTACAGAAACCACGCGCTGAGTAGGGGATCACATAACCAACAATACCGCAAACCCACTATAATCCTCACGCTGAGTAGGGGATAGTATACCCAACGATGCCACAACCCTACTGAAAGCCTCATGCTGAGTAGCAGATCATATACCCAATGATGCCACAACCGTACTGAGCACAAATCACTGCATAGGGGATCAAATTCCCGATGATGCCACAAACCCTACGGGGTTAACCAGCTAGATAGGGGATCACCGCCCATGGATAAGTGGTCACAGTGATACAAAGAACCCGATATAGGGTAACGATGCTAGAGGATCCCGATCCGGGCCCACCGGAGGGATGACACAACTCTAACATATTAAACATCCCATCAAGAGGATCACAAGCCTAGTCTAGGGTTGTGATGCCACGCAAACCCTCGTAGGAATGAACCAAGGGAGTACCCTCAACTACTGCGGGTCCCAACGTCGCTAACCCGAGCGACCTACTACAACATCACCCCACACACCTCCAAGTATGATACTGAGGCCACCATCACGATCCACGTGGAAAAACACGCAGGATAGGCTGTTTACTCGCTCGAAACGGACAACCGGTGAAAAAGGAACTATTCACCGAAGCTAGCCTGTGCAGGGCCCGCACAACTATCCTGGAACTCATCAACCGGATCATACCCCGACGATCCCCTCAGAAAAACACATGGAATCGACTAATCATTCATCTGATACGAACACCCGGTGAAAAAGGCACTATTCACCAAAGCCAGCTCAGGCGGGGCCCACATCTCAATCCTGAAACTCATCAAACAAATCACACCATTGCGATCCTCTCGGAAAAACACATAGGATCGACTATTCGTCTGCCAAAATCGGACTCCTGGTGCGAAAGTTGCGTTTCTACGCAAACACCAAAACCCAGCCTCGTGGGGCCCGCACCCCAAACTCGGTCCCAACACCCAAAAACCCTCAAGAAAATTCCACCGTATCATTAGGTCTTCAAAGCCTCTAATGGCACGTCAATCGGACGCTCCAGGTAGAAGATACAACGACCTGAAGTTGAATAATAATAAAATATTATTATTTTATTCGACGTTTCAAGCTCCCAGGCCATGATCCTGAAACTTTAAACTCCCAAATTAAACCCAAAATGTCCATCTCTACGCAAGGAACATGTCACCGTAAACAGATCGCGATTTGGACTCCCGACATGCATTTTACGGGGGTTTAAAGAGCTCCCGAAATATTCTGGCTGGACTACCGCTGGCTCGTGGAAAACTGACCGGAGCACTGCGCCGACCTTGCTGGACCACCACGCTGCCTACCGGATTCCACCATGTCGCCACTGCACCGCCGCCGTCCTCGCCAGATTCCACCATGGCCACCACCAGAATCTGAGTTTTCCACCGGAAAACTTCCGGGAACCCCCAGGAGCACCCCAGTGCTCCAAAATCTGATCCGAAACATGTTTCAGAAACCTCGGGACCCAAACTATACAACCCTTATGACGATATGAAGAAAAAAAAAACACATAAACGGGGTCCGGGATTTTAAAACTCAAACCTCCTACCTGTTGGTGGATCATCGAAGCTTTGGGTGCAGAACGATGCCTACGATGTGCTGGAGCTCAATCTGGTGACGATCAGTGCTGAAAACGGATGGCCAGAGCTCGATCCGACGAAGAAATAGAGGTTGGAGGAGGAGGTTGCATCGCCTACGCATACAAGGTGAGGTAGGGGGAGAAGTTGATTGATTTTCCCCTTTTTTTAATTAAAATCTTCATTTAACTCCCCCGCTAACACGCCTCCGACCCGGCACCCGGTGCCTACTAAAGTTATGTCGCGCCTAGGGTAAACACGACATTCTGAATGCAACTGCGGACTCAGATTTTTGATCCAAGATTCCGTTCAGAAGTTATTCGAGTCGACACTCATAAATTAGCATTTCCATTTATTTACAAAAATACCCCTGATGGCTTTTCTCACAGCAGGCCCGCGCCCGCAACGTTTACACCCCACCTAGGGTAAACGACACGCTCCGGACGCAACAATGCCCTCAGATTCTCATTCTAAGCTACTATTTAGAAGATATCACACCCCCGCCACGTTCATAGTATAAAAATACTTAATATTTTTATAAAATTAATTCCGGGCACACCGGACCTCGGAATCGCACGCCGTCTTCGCTCCTAGCTCTGGAATTATTCATAGGAATATTCCAAAGTATGACAGGGCCAAAACCCAAGTCGGTACATCCTCCCAACCTTAGAAATTTTCGTCCCCAAAAATCCATAAGCACACGGAAGGTGACTGGACTCTCAACTGGGTCTCCCATGCCAGTGAGTTCTCCAACAAACACCCCTACTCGAACACATAAGTTAGAGGGACTCATCCACCACACCTTAAAACTATCCGCTTTGGGTGGAACTGACTCGCCCGCACAGTTTTGATCGTGTCACAAAAACACGTCTCAGTGGGGGAAGGATCCCTCTTCCTCATGCATTCTAAGCACGCCGAACAACACCCACACAAGGTCTTACCAATGCCCTGAAAAAAACTCAAGCAAGAAATGGAAAGGAAGAGTAACACTAAACAGTGTCTATCGAACTACTGCAGCAAGTAGAAAGGACACAATGCATACCTCTATCCACCCGTAGGGCCTCTGGGTCAACGACCTCTAGGGAATGCGGCTATCCTCACCCTCATCCCCAGCTCCCTGAGCCCGGTGTGGACCACCTGGGGGTGGGGGTGGTGGCAACTGATACTGCCTACCACCTCTTTCTGTTGCACCAGCTCCATCGCCACATCTTCCACCCTGCGGACCTCCTTGCTCGAGACGTTGCCTCTTCCAAGGCGGTCTGTCGACCGACTCCCGCTGAGCAGCACGACGATTCAGACAATCTCTAGCAAGATGTCCCCGACTGTCGCAAGCGTAACACCGCCTCTCTTGCGGCTGACCAAAACTGGCCTGCGAGCCCTTTGAGCCCTGAGCCTCAGATCCTCTATCCTGGGGTCACCTCCTGAAACATCAGCCACATCCAGACCCTTGTTCCTGCCACCGGCTACCAGATGCTGATGTCCCAGCTGCCACATGCCCAACACTAACAAGCGGGACCTGCTCAACCATAAAGATCTCCACCACCAACGCTCGCTCCAGCACTCCAACATAGGTGGGAAGAAACAAAGAAACCACACTTTCCCGAATGTCCCTACATAACCCCTGCTCGAAGGTCCAAGCCCTAAAGAAGGGATCTCGAACCATATCCAGGGAGTAGCGCGACATGTCTGTAAACCTCACTGAGTACTCCGACACAGTCATGCCCTCTTGTCGAAGCTGCAAAAGCTCTTGGATCCGCACTGACCTCAGCGTCACCGGATAGAACTCCTCCCTAAAGAGCCACTCAAACTCTACCCACATGAGCATCTTCTTGTCGTGGGACTGCATCACCAAACTCCACCATCGCCCGGCAAAACCATGCAGAAGGCTCACTGCTAGGACCACCATCTGATCTGGGGGTGTCCTCACCAGGCGGAAAACTCAGGTGACTACTTCGAGCTAGTCATCTACTTCCTGAGGGTATGTATCACACCAGAACCTCAGAGGTCGCTGCCTTTGGAACTCGTGCAGTGCACTCAGCTTACGCGCAACCTCATCCTGCACTGCCGGCACAACTAGCTACTCGACAGGTGGTGGCTCAACTAACCACCTGGAGGTCCAGCCTCAGAACCTATGCCCTGGTCCACAACCTCTAGACTAGGAAGATTGTCACCACCATCCTTCTACGGAACCCTTGCTGGATATTGTCATGGAGGCATCCTGAAATACATTCATGACGCACCACAATCAAAGAGTATATCTGGTGAGATGACTCAAGGAGAACAAGGGAAACCCAAAAAAACCCAATCCTATATGATGCATGTCCCATTATGTCCCTATTACTAGTGTCTAAACGTCACGAATCGAAAGGCAAGTTATCAGAATCCTAGTGAATGGATACATCGGTCGTCGCACCAACACTGGAGTCCCTGGCCTGAAATCCGAACTTGAAATATCTTAACAATGCCGCTATGAAACCAAAACCAAACTCACAGCTTGACCAGCTATGCTCTGAGATCCCAAAGGTGGAACCTCCTCTGATACCACTCTATCACGACCTATCCCAACGGGGATCAAGCCACGACTCCCCAAGCCCACCTCCAATAGGCCTAGGGATGACGTCTAATGCTGAGTAGGATATCACACAAAAGGGAGACATTAGCCTAAGGTACCTGTACACACACACCCACATAAACCTCCATGCAACATTGCAGATATATATATAAAAAAACTGAAAAGAAATACATGCATACATATATCCCAAACCAGAGTACAACAAAATTACAAAAGGGAAAAACAGGGCCCACCAATAGGAAACTACAAAGTGTCCAACCTGCTCATAAGGAGGGAAAACACTGCCCAAAAACCTGTCGGTAAGCTCCTCAGCACAGCTCCAGTAAACACCCCAGTCAAACCTGCTCACTAAGCTTCGCCTGCTCCGGGTCCTCCTAGGACTCCGTCGAAAGGCCTATGGTCTACACAAGACACAAACATGTGCGGGAAAATCCCATGCAAGGGTGAGTATAACAATACTCAGTAGGCACCCCAAAAACCCAAAACAAAAGAGAGAAACTGAAAGGCAACAATCTGCTCATCCCAGCCAGAGGGAACCCAGACGAGAGAGAAACTCCATCTTGTGACCATCCTCAGTTAAACACAACTAGTCAGCTCAACACAAGTGTATGCCCATACATACACCTTGAACAACCCAGATATACTCAGCTCACGCAACAAGCCACAAGAGGTACTAACCTCATCACCAGCAACTATCCACAACTAGGAGAGAACACTCCATGATCACTGTCATCCCTAATGACACTTGTCTAAGAGATACACTCCATTGGTTCCCACACAAACATCTCAGACGCTTACCCGAGAGATCACGCTCATCGAATACCGTCACTGAGAGAAACCTCACTGAAAAAACATAAACACCAAACTCCTCAGATAGGGGATCGCTCCTAGGGTCCGATAGGGGATACCAAAACCCACACCGGTATACCAAGATCTCACAGATAGGGGATCAATCCTAGGGTCCGCTGGGGGATACCACAACCCGATCTGGCATTCATAGAACTCGTAGATAGGGGATCACACCTAGGATCTGTTGGGGGATACCACAACCCAATCTGGCGCTCAACAGAAGCACATTACTTAGATAGAGGATTTTCGCCCATATAAATGTGGTCACGACGATATCAGAACCCTATCTATTATAACTCACGATGTAGGGGATCAAACTGACGATTCCGTAACCCTATAGAAACCACGCGCTGTGTAGGGGATCACATAACCAATGATACAACAAACCTACTATAATCCTCACGCTGAGTAGGGGATCGTATACCCAGCGATGCCACAACCCTACTGAAAACCTCATGTTGAGTAGGGGATCGTATACCCAACGATGCCACAACCCTACTGATCACAGCTCACTGCGTAGGGGATCATATTCCGGATGATGCCAAAACCCTACGAGGTTAACCTGCTAGATAGGGGATCACCGCCCATGGATAAGCGGTCACAATGATACCAAGAACCCGATCTAGGGTAACGATGCTAGAGGATCCCGCTCTGGGCCCACCAGAGGGATGCCACAACTCTAACAGATTAAACATCCCATAGAGAGGATCACAAGCCTAGTCTAGGTTTGTGATGTCGTGCGAACCCTCATAGGAACGAACCAAGGGAGTACCATCAACTACTGCTGGTCCCAACATCACTAACCCGAGCGACCCGCCACAATGCCACCCCGCGCACCTCCAAGGCCAATACCGAGGCCACCATCGCGATCTACGTGGAAAAACATGCAGGATAGACTGTTTACTTTCCTGAAACGGACAACCAGTAAAAAATGCACTATTCACCGAAGCTAGCTTGTGCAGGGCCCACACAATGATCTCGGAACTCATCAAGAGGATCATACCACAGTGATCCCCTCAGAAAAACACACGAAATCGACTACTCATTCGTCCGATACAGACACCCGGTGAAAAAGGCACTATTCACCGAAGCCAGCTCAGGCAGGGCCCACACCTCGATCCTTAAACTCATCAAACGGATTGTACCATTGCGATCCTCTCGGAAAAACACACAGGATTGACTATTCATCCGCCAAAATCGGACTCCTGGTGCGAATGTTGCATTTCTCCACAAACACCAAAACCCGACCTCATGGGGCCTGCACCCCAAACTCGGTCCCAACCCCTAAAAACCCTCAAGAAAAGTGCGTCGTATCATCATGGCCTCAACGCCTCTAACGGCACGTCAATCGGACGCTCCGGGTAGAAGATACAACGACCTGAAGTTGAATAATAATAAAATATTATTATTTTATTCGACGTTTCAAGATCTCGGGCCACGATCCCGAAACTTTAAACTCCTGAAGTAAACCCAAAAGGTCCTTCTCGACGGAAGGAACGTGTCGCCGCAAACAGCTCATGATTTGGACTCCCGACATGCATTTTACGGTGGTTTAAAGAGCTCCCAGAATATTCTGGTCGGACCACCGCTGGCTCGCCGGAAAACTGACCGGACTGTCGCGCCGACCTTGCCGGACCGCCGCACCGCCTGCCAGATTCCGTCGCACCGCTGCTGCCGCCCTCGCCAGATTCCACCATGGCCCCCACCGGAATCTGGGTTTTCCGCCGGAAAACTTCTGGGAACCCCCGGGAGCACCCCGGTGCTCCAAAATCATATCCAAAACATGTTTCGGAAACCTCGGGACCCGAACTATACAATCCTTATGAATATTTAAAGAAAAACAACACATAAACGGGGTCCGGGATTTTAAAACTCAAACCACCTACCTGTTGGCGGTCACCGAAGCTTCGGGTGCTGAACTACGCCTGCGACGCGCTGGAGCTCGATCTGCTGATGATCGATGCTGAAAACAGACGTCTAGAGCTCGATCCGGTGAAGAAACGGAGGTGAGAGGGGGAGGTTGCGTCGCCTGCACATACAAGGTTAGGCAGGGGGAGAAGATGATTGATTTTCCCCTTTTTTTAATTAAAAACTTCATTTAAACTCCCCCGCCAACACGCCTCCGACCCGGCACCCGACGCCTACTAAAGTTATGTCGCGCCTAGGGTAAACACGGTGTTCTGAACGCAACGAAGGAGTCAGTTTTTTGATCTGAGAATCTATTTAGAAGTTATTTGAGTCGACGCTCGTAAATTAACTTTTCCATTTATTTATGAAAATGCCCCTGATGGCTTTTCTCACAGCAGGCCCACGCCCGCAACAATTACACCCTGCCTAGGGTAAACGACATGCTCCGGACGCAACTGTGCCCTCAGATTCCCATTCTAAGCTACCATTTAGGAGATATCACACCCCATCCATGTGCATAGTATAAAAATACTTAATATTTTTATAAAATTAATTCTGAGCACATCGGGACTCAGAATCGCACGCCGTCTTCGCGCCTAGCTCTGGAATTATTCATAGGAATATTCCAAAGTCTGACAGGGCCAAAACCCAAGTTGCTACAAAGTAAATGTTACATCATAGTAACAATTTATCTTATGTTAGAAAATCATCTTATATAGTGGTTAAGTTAGTTTATCTTATGAGGATGAGTTACATTATATTACGACGCTTTATCTTACAATAAATAGTGCTCTCAGTTGATATCATATGAAGATATTGTATTGTAGAATGTCATTATTACTTTTTTAATCTCTCAATAATTCATTTCATGCCTTTAGAGAATATAAAAAGGTGATTATCCTTTTAATGAAATATTGTTCTATGAAAGGCTTACCATGAATAGAATAATATGAAGATCAAGAATATCTCTATCATCGCTGCCACAAAAGTTATTCTACATTTGGAAAGTGTGATTGCATACTTTGATAACCTGTCTTATTAGGATCGTTTCATGGATCATTCGAAAAATATAATTATCTCTCACTCAAGCTCAAACAAGATATAAAAATATCAGTTAGTCTCAAAAGAAATAAGTATGGAATAGAAATCAATTGAATCCTAACAAAGAAAAGAAAACACTGAAGACCTATACATAGAGGAAACAAAACATTCATGTTGTGCTTATCAGTTATATCGATTGCATAGAATATCATCCCGAGATACACTTTTAATTCTATCATTATATCATGAAGAATCATCATCTACCATTAGTTGATTCTTGCAACTGTGTACTACAAATATTTCTCAAATTTTATATCTCATTCTATCTTGTTTTCACTTGGTGAAAGAGTGTGTAAGTCCATGGATAAGTATTGTAAAGAGAGAGCCTAGTTGAAATATCTTGTACCTTTTCATTGAGTGAAAACTACTTGTACTCAGTTGGGAGCCCCCGATAAAAGGGATGTTATAGTGAAAATCACCAAGCTTGTGGAGCAGAGCATTGGTGGAGTGGACTAGGGGATTTTTGTTCCCTGAAACACTATAAATATCTTCATTTGATTTCCTTTCCAAATGTTTTTATATTTCTTATACATATATTATGAAGGAAATAATTGAACTCACATACTTTAAAGAGGGTGTACTACTATATAAATTTTTTAAGAACTCAATTCACCCCCTATTGAGTTATTATGGTAGTCATTATCTGGGAAAACACCTACTTCCCACTCTAGAGCCAGGTTTAGGCCGAGTTCCCTATTCTCACCAAGTTCCATTTCATTTAATTCACATTTAGATCACTATTATCTTTTTAATGGTTGAACCAAATGGTTTAAAACTTATGATATTTAAGGTCCCATACACATCATAAACTAAAATATGGCATCCACTTAATCCATACCATAACATATTTCAGTCCATGCGACTAATGGTCCATGACTCAACATTCCATAGTTGACCGCTTAGGGAGTCTTCTATAGCCTAATTAGGAAAACACTATTTAGGTTACGGTAAGAACTCTAATTACTAACCATTTTTCTCAATTACTTCACAAAATATCTATCAAAACAATAGGTATATCACAAAAGGAACATATCACCAAGTCATGTAGTCAAGCAATGTATTCTATATGGCATGGAATAATGCATGGAATGTGAATTGTAAGAGGTTCCAAAAATGATTAATGAGATGCATACCCTCATCTCATTAGGTTAGAATGAAACAAAATCCTCAATAATTCCAATTTTAACATCACAATTCAAGTGCATCACCCAATGGTGGAATCAAATGAATTGTAATATCACAAAATATAGAAAACAACAATTTCATTTGTGGAATTTTTTATTTTTTTCAATATGTGGGTTAGATAAACCCAAAAAAAACTCATTAACAAATTCCAATTCCTTCCAAATCTCCTTTATATTATCAGAAAATAATATATCCAAGATAAAATACTCTGATTTCACTTTGTAATGTCCTGAATCAGATCCCACTAAATGGTGCCTTGAGATGGTGGGTCACATGGCCTCAAATGCATCTCCTGAAATTATAGAGGCTTATGAATAGAAACAAGGGACTAGGGTGTGTCTTTGGAGAGACTATTCCTTATTTTTAGAGTTTAACACAATGAAATATCATAATAGTAAAATAACAGAAGTAGTAACAACAATGTATAAATAGTAAAAGAAGAAACTATAACACTGGACTAGTAACCTTCCGTAGCAGAATCACAATAATAATTGAACAAGAGATAAACATCCCAAAGAAATATATATCTAAACAATTCTATAAGTAAACCCATATACATAATGGTATGTATGTCACATGTCTACAAAGTATCCAAAATAGGTATACATACATCATTATAGTACATGTATCAAAATACCAAAAGACCCAAAAAATCTACCCCCAAATAGTATCATGAGACTCATCCCTGTCCTGTGATCTCCTACTCCTAATAATGACACAAATCAAGCATCGTACAATGGAAACTTTACCTAGTCCCTACCCGCATTCATATAGTCTTTCTGGGTATCCAATGGTGGCCCGAGATAGGGTATGAGATAAAATCCTAGTACGCCGCCACCGATGGTGTCTATACAATCTAGGATGTGCAATACAAGCTAAGCAGTGTGTAATGTATATCACAGGTATAAAAGAAATGAAACAAGTACCCATGGCATATGTAAAACAAGAAAAGTGAAACTATATAGCCAAAAAAGGTTTCATATAAAATAATGGCCAAACTCCTATAATAATGAAACTATGAGGAAGATATAAATAAACACCATGAACATAGCGTATACATAGTATCTCATACAATCCATGGTCGTTCTATATAACCTTTAAATCATATCAACTTTTTCCATGTCATATAACCTGTATATAATATCATCCATGATCGCACCGTATTATCCATTATGTCACAATTTTCTACAGATGATCCATATAATCATAAGTGTCAGATCCCATGGGGATAGATCCAAGGTGTAGTGAACGAAGGCATCCTCATCGAGTCCTAGGTGAATCTTGATGGAAACTCAGTTATACTTGGAATGGGGTCCAAGAAGCATATTAATAGACCATGTACACCATGAGCCTACGAAATCCGGATCCAAGGGGTAGAAAGGCTCAAGGCATCCAACAGAATCATGAACCAAGTAGAAATCTCATCCAAGGCATCCACTACCACTATCACGACCCATGGTTTAGAACACTGATGACATACTATGGAGAAATTCATCATTCAATTCAATTATCATTTCATACCATCACTTTCCATGAGTTCTTCCAACTCATATAATAATTCACATTTAAATAGTTAATCAATTCAAACCATGTATAACATGGAAACGAAGACAAATCATTTCCTAATTAATCAATTCAATTCAATTAATTTATAACCAAGATTCCTTTAACTAGGAAATCTCAAATACAAACACACACACACCCTATGGGTTGTTTAACAATAATCAAAAGTATATATACACCCCAGGGGTGGACTAGGTTGGAGAAACAACTTCCAAAATACTCAAATGAACTAGTGGGTATCTCTAATAGTTTCCAATTCATCCAATTTAACCATTAAATTAATTTAAGGGGCACCTATAGAATGTTTGGAATGCGACATAATGAAAACTATCTCAATAAAACACCAAACCATGAGGGAAAGGTATAGACCACCTACCGTAAGTTCATAGTAGAGTTCTCATCCAATATCAACTTTTAATTTGATCCTGTCACGACCCCCTACCACCTAAGATGCCCCTCCTGAGCTGGCAATGGTGAAAGGGAGATAATGACCCCCAAGTCTCGCCTCCAGTAGGCCTCGGGGTGGCAAATAGCACCAAGGGTATAAGTTTTCACAAATATGGGAGGCATTACCCTTTTTATTATTTAAGATCGGGAAATAGGATGAGTCGACCACCAAAAGAAAAAAATAAAGGAAAGACAAGTAAATAAACCCAAACCAATCCCACATGCATGTTTAAATAGTTCTGAGACAAGGTACAAGTACAAGGAATCTCAAAAGTACAATACCAAAAGAAACAAGGTACAAAAACTACAACAAATCCAACTATCCCGACTAGTAGGGTCCCACACGGCCCTGGTATTCCTCCTAAAAACCTGAATGTAAACGTAGGGTGAGAATACAAGTATACTTAGTAGGGAAACCTAAAGCTATCATGCACAAGTGGGGAGACATTCTAATGTCCCGTGAGAACAACAGAAGAAACCTAGCAAGGAATTCTATCCACCTAATCTCACCAGACACACTCACCAAAACACAATCAAAATAGGTAGTAGTATATAAGAACAAGAGTATTGGGAACCCCACACCATTTACCATTAGTTAGCTGCTCTTCCTAACGGCGAACGTCCTGATGCTACCATAATTTTCCTGCCCGCACACACCTGGGCCTCAAGAACCACACATCCCACCCGCACACACCTGGGCCTCACAACCACATATCCCGCCCGCACACACCTAGGCCTCACAACCATGTATCCCGCCCGCACACACCTGCGCCTCATCCCAAAGATTCTTGGGAAATAGTAAAACCTGCCCGAAGAGTCTTGGGCTAAAACCACCCCAATCAAAACCTACCCAAAGAGTCTTGGGTGTAAGTTCGCCTCAAGCCATCAAAACCTATGGAAGAATGAGCAGGAAGGAGATGGTAACTATGGGAAAAACACCCTCTCCCATGAAATAGGAGTGTTTGGCACTAAATTCTCAACATGGGCGGGGTGCAATAAAACACAAAGATATAGATATATATATATATATATACCAAACACGCAGCCCAACCTATGGCTTCTAATCAGAGAATTGAGCACGTGCCTCGACACTGCTACTACGAAACATGCATACAACAAACAACCCCAACCCCATTTAGGTTTTCATGTTTCAACAGAAATCAGCTTATTAGTTCCTTAACTACTGGGAAACAATCCACAACCAACCATATCAATCGTTCGTAAAGAATATCCCTGCCATCCACAAATCAAGTTAGGAAAACACAAGCAACACAACAAGTCCCTTCTTATTGACCAACCAAACCCATTGATTATTATTTCCATTCCATTACCAAGCCCCACCATTCATTAATTATTCTACATTTTATTTATTATTCACAACCCATAGTTCGTTCACATTCAAACCCAACCCTTTGGCCCCGCTTCCAACCACCATAACCACAACCACACCATACATCATCACCCCTTGATACCATTTATCGCAGCCCCGCTGCCCATCACTAACATAGCATTCACACCAACACGCAACCAAGCCAACCGCAGCCCCACTACTCACCCGATCCACAACAACCCAAAAAAAAAACCCCATCACATGCCACGTATCCAAGACAACACCCACATGTTCATTAATCCATTTTGTTCAACCGGGGTGATCACACAAGGGTTCCATTTTTTCATTTAATCAGCCAACTTTACGTGATTAACCAAATTCCACTTTCAACAAAGTTCCATCCACAAAAACGATCTAAAAAGATAGGGAAACATTTAATTGTGCAAGAAAATACCCCCAATGACCATGATTTTAGTAGGCATAAGCCTATTCAATTCACAACATAATGTCACAGGATATAAAGATAAACATAACAACTTCCCCATCCCCGTTCTTTAACCAGTTATTATCTTCGTTTAATGGTTCAGACATTTCTCATGAAAACAAGAGGATACCCACCCCACATGATTCACAATTTATAGAGACGAAGGTAACATCCCTACCTCAACAGGTTCTGATAACAACGCTCCCCTGGATCAACTTTAGAAGACATCCGTCGACGTCCGTCACTTCTGGAAAAACCCGGAAAAACCTCCTCGGGTGGAAGTTGGAAAGAAAAGGCTGAAGGAAAGACAAAGAATCCAAGCTCAGATGTTCCGCCTCGTCGTTACAATCCCGCGGCCACTGATAGATCGTAAATCGGAGCTCAAACGAAGAAGTTATGGAAGAAAAAGATCCTTTGAGTCTATTGGGAGTGCTCTGCTCAGAGGAATGGGGAGGAGAGGAGTGAGTTTAAAAGGAGGAGGGGACCCCTCCTTTTATAGGCGTGAAAAACAAAAGTACATGGTGTGTACTTTATGGTACACGGCATGTACTCGGCCATTTCACACGGTCACCACGCGGCTTCCAACACGGCCTTCAACGCGGCACGTGGTTGTTGACTGGTCAACACACGGTTTGAAGGTAACGCATACGCGGGGAGGGACTACACGACATGTTGTATTGGATACACAGAGTGTACTCATTTATTTCACATGTCAAGGACACGGCTCCAATAAGTCACACACCCGTTGAATGGTCAACACACGGTTTGAAGGTAACGCATACGCGGGGAGGGACTACACGACCTGTAGTTTGGGGTACCCGACATGTACCCATTTATTTCACACGGTAAGGACACGACCTTCAACATGGGGTATACCCGGCGAGGGGGTACAAGGCGTGTACTCACACTACACATTGTGTAGTTTCAAAATTCTGAAAAGTGTGGGAAAATTCCATTTTACCCTCCAGAACACTTCATGACCCTCTTTTTGACAAAGGAATGGGCCGGAGAGGTCCGGGCCATTACATCAGATACCTCTTAAAACATTCTCATCCCTGAGAATTCAAAATACAACCCAGAGGAACCCAAAAATATACCTCTTAGGTCCCTCATTATAATAGGAACCCATCCAAAAACCTTACTCATATGTGTTAGGAATTCCTTCTCCTATGCCGAGATATTATCTACTTTAGGCGGAACTGAATTGCCTGCACGAGTTTAATCGCATCCTCATTAATGTGTCTAGATTAATAATTGAGTCTTCCCACTTTCATACATTAGGATTTTTTTCAACTTGCACTACCCCCAACACCAACACACTACCCGAACATGTGGTTTGGGGAAATTCCTTCTCCTATGTCGAGATATTATCCGCTTTAGGCGGCACTGACTCACCCGAACGGGTTCAATCGCATCCGCATTAATGAATCTTGATTAAGGATCAGGTTTTTACCTTTCTCCCACACATCCGGACATGATATACACTTCCAGAGAACAAGGAAACAAAAGGTCTCATAACTGACAAGCCAAGCATTCCATAAATCAAAGGCACAAAGTATAACATCAACACAAAGCTCAGAAGAACAAATCAAACACAAGTAAATACAACTCCAGGTACTGAGCGTGCATCTGAGCCTCTTGCTCCCAAGTGATCTCCTCGAGGCCGCCATGCCTCCAAAACACACAAACCAAGGGAATGGTTCATCCATGGAGCACCTTCTCTTTACGATCCTCGATTATGACAGGTCATTCCTCGAAGGTCCCGTTAGCTCCCATATCTAACTCTCCCCAGTCGATAACGTGAGAGTCTTCGTTTAAGTATCGACGTAGATGGGAGACATGGAAGGCGTCATGAACCTTTTTCAACTGAGGTGGTAGGGCTAGCTGATATGCCACCTCACCGACTTGCCTCATCAACTCAAAAGGTCCGATGAACCTAGGTGAGAGCTTTCTACCTTTCCCAAAACTCCGCTGCCCCCGTCGAGGGGAAAACATCAAGAACACATGGTCTCCCACCTCAAAATCCTAAGGCCTCCGATGACGATCATCATAAGACATTTGTCGGTCCTGAGCTGCTTTCATCCTCTCATGCTCAAACTGAACTTTCTCTGTGTTGCTCTGCACTACCTTTAGCCCAAGAGCACCTGTCTCACCAACCTCTGCCCAGAAAATGGGTGAACGATATGGTCTTCCATAAAAAGCCTCAAACGACGCCATGCTAATAGTAGAGTGGAAGATGTTGTTGTAAGAAAAATATACTAAAGGCAAGTGCCGTACCCATGAACCTCTGAAATCTAGAACACATGCTCGCAGCATGTCCTCCAACGTCTGGATAGTCCGCTATGTCTGCCCATCGATCTGGGGGTGGAAAGTAGTGCTAAGGCGTAGCTGGGTTCCAAAAGCATTCTTTAACCCCCTCTAGACTTGTGAGGTAAACCGAGTATCCCGGTCTGAGATGACAGTCTTAGGAACTCCATGAAAAATCACCACCTCGTCTATGTACCTCAGTGCTAAGGTACTCACCGGGCCCGAATCCTTAATTTCTAATAAGTGAGCTGATTTCGTCAGACGATCCACCACTACCCAGATAGCATCATAACCACCCTGAGCTCTGGGTAGTCCCGTGACAAAGTCCATTGAGATGTCATCCCACTTCCACTCGGGGACATCTAAAGGATGCAACAAACCACTGGGAACATAGTGTTCAGCCTTCACTTGCTAACACACTAGGAATTTAGCCACAAACTCCGCCACTACCCGTTTTAACCTAGGCCACCAAAACTGTTCCCTTAGGCCTCGGTACATTTTTGAAACTCTCAGATGTACCGCTAAGTATGAGCTATGGAACTCACGGAGAACTCCATCACGCATCGCCTCCGGAACAAATAACCTTCAATGGAAAAGCATCTAATGTCAGCTGTCCTCTGACCATCCTTCTGGAGTATTTCCCTGATCGACATGATACCGCATTACTTCCGCCTCGGAGTCCCCCCACTAAGACTCTTCCACCTACTGCAACAAGGAGTACTGCATCGTCATCTGAAACAAATAGCCTCTAACACCTTCTACCATTGCATCCAAGTGCAAGGTGGCCAACTCTCCCATCGCTTTCCAAGAATCAGTGGATTCTCGAACCACTTCCTTATGTGACTTCATACTCAGTCCATCAACCACAATATTTCCCTTACCTTCAGTGTAAGAGATCTTGAAGTCATAGTCTTGGAGAAACTCAACCCATCTCCACTGCCGCAAGTTCAGGTCATGTTGGGAGAAGATATAATGCAGGCTATTGTGATCTGAGAAGACCACAAAGCGCTCCCCAAAGAGGTAATGTTGCCACAACTTCAGTGAAAAAACTACTACTGCAAGCTCCAGGTCATGGGTTACATAGTTACACTCGTGAGGGAACAACTGCCTAGACCCATAACAGATCACAACCTTCTTCTGCATCAGTACGCACCCCAAACCAAGGCCAGAAGCATCACAAAAAACCTCATACAACAACCCTTCCTTTGGAAACCTGATTACTAGAGCACTGACCAACTTCTCCTCCAGGTAGTCGAAAGCTTTCTGGCACTGCTCGCTCCTTAGGAAGACCTGGTTCTTCCTAGTCAAAGCTGTCAATGGAGCAGCAACTCGAGAGAAGTTCGAAACGAACCTTCGATACCTGCTAACCCTATGAAACTACGAACTTCTACCATGCTCTTGGGTGCTTCCCAAGAAACAACTGCCTCCACCTTCGACGGGTCCACTGACACTCCATTCTGAGACACTACATGCCCAAGGAAGTGTACTTCTTCTGTCAAGAACTTACACTTCGACAATTTCTCGTAAAGATGGTGGTGTCGAAGGAATTCCAAGACTACCCGAAGATGCTCAATGTGATCCTCCTCCGATCTTGAGTAGATCAGGATGTCATCGATAAACACAATGACGAACCGGTCCAGAAACTCTCAGAAGACAAAGTTCATAAGTCCCATGAACACAGCCGATGCATTTGTAACTCCAAATAGCATCACTACAAACTCGAAGTGCCCATACCTGCACCTGAAATCCATATTCGAGATGTCACTATCCTTCACCCTCAACTGATGATATCCAGATCGTCGGTTGATCTTATAAAACCAACCTGCTCCCCTCAGTTGGTCGAAGAGATCATCTATCCTTGGAAGGGGGTAACGGTTCTTGACGGTTACCTGATTCAACCTTTGTTAGTCTATGCATAACCTGAGACCACCATCTTCCTTCTTCACGAACAATACTGGAGCACCCCATGGTGACACGCTGGGTCAAACAAAACCCTTCTCCATCAGATCGTCAATCTGAATCCGCAACTCCCACAACTCCGAAGGTTCCATCCGATAAGGGGCCATCAGAATCGAATAGGAACCAGGCTGTAAGTCTATCCCGAACTCAATGTCACGTCGGTGGGGGGGGGGGGGGGGGTAGAGTCACAACCTCCTCGGGAAAAACATCGAGGAATTCCCCAAAAAACTCTGGGACATCCATCATCTTTGTATCAATTAGAACCACTGATAACCCGCCTAACAAGGAAAGGAGAGGCTCCACACGCCAGCTTCCCAGCTGATAGCTCCTCTCGCCAAAAAAAGATACACGCTGCCTGTCTATGTCGGAGAACATGACTCTTCTTAGGAAGTAGTCGATAACGGTACTAACAGAAAACAACCAGTCGATGCATAGGATGACATCATATGAGTGCATCTGTAGAAAAAGAAGATCCCCACTAGATTGATGCGGTCCCAATGTCAGCCCACATCCCCGGAAAACACAAGATATACTGGTCTGGCCTCCAACTGGTGTACTCAGCACCAGTGGTACAGAAAGTATCTCTACGTCTAGTCCCAAAGCATGGTCTAGACCAGGTGAAACAAAGGAGTGCGAAGCTCCAGAATTGAACAAAGAAGAAATGAGAGTGCTGAACAAACAAATCATACCTCGCACCACCTCTGGTCCTGCTGGAGCTGTCAACTCTGCTGTGTGAAACTGTCCACGCCTAGCTCCTCTGCCTCTCTGATGTCGTCCACCACTATCGCGCCACACCTCTTAGCTGACTGACTGCTAGGGGAACCCAGTACTCCCTTAGAGCACGGATCAAGGTAAAAGAGATCCCTAGCTTCTCAAGCCACCCCTCCGTCTCCGTATCTTAAGTACTACCCTCATACTTTTTTAGGGTCTACCACTAGAAAGAACGAAGAGTCTTTTTCCACTGGCTATATTCCTCCTCTCGGTCAATCCTCAACTGATCGACCGCCTGAATCTACTAGGCCTCGGCCGTCTGAGTCACCTGGGGACGACGTCCAGGTGCCATAGCGGTATGGTAAACAAGTATTGCCTAATCCCAAGTAGCAAGGAATTTCTCAAGGTTTCATTTTATCATTTTATTCAATTTCTTTCCCAGAACACCCAAATCAAGTAAAACACAATCATGATGATGCATGTACCTTCCCTAGGGTCTCTACCCTGCAATCAATGTAGTCTCACTTGGTCGTTCGGTGGGCTCAAAGTCCTTGCATTGGATCACGGGGGGCCCTAAAATCCCGTGTCCTAGCTGGTCTTCCCTGGCCTATGTCACGCACCAAGATTAACCAACACTGTTGACCTACCATCCCATGCAATCCACACTGTTCCTAACTCCAGACTCCATCCTATCTCTCAACCATCAGCTCTAATACCATTCTCTCACGAACCCCTCCCACCAAATATGCCCCTCCTGAGCTGCCAATGGTGAAAGGGAGATAATGAACCCCGAGTCCCGCCTCCAGTAGGCCCCAGGGTGGCGACTAGCACCAAGGGTATAAGTTTTCAAAAATATGGGAGGCATTACCATTTTTGTTATTTAAGATCAGAAAATAGGATGAGTCAACCACCAAAAGAAAAAAAGAAAGGAAAGACAAGTAAATAAACCCAAACCAATCCCACATGCATGTTTAAATAGTTCTGAAACAAGGTAAAAGTACAAAGAAGCTCAAAAGTACAATACCAAAAGAAACAAGGTACAACAACTACAACAACTCCAACTGTCCCGACTAGTAGGGTCCCACATGGCCCTGGTATTCCTCCTGGAAACCTGAAAGTAAACGTAGGGTGAGAATACAAGTATACTCAGTAGGTAAACCTAATGATCTCGTGCACAAGTGGGGAGACATCCTAATGTCCCGTGAGAACAAAATAAGAAACCTATCAAGGAATTTTATCCACCCAATCTCACCAGCCACACTCACCAAAACACAATCACAACAGGAGTAGTATATAAGAACAAGAGTATTGGGTACCCCGCACCATTTCCCATTAGTTAGCTTCTCTTCCTAATGGCGAACGTCCTGACTCTACCACACTATTCCTGCCTGCACACACCTGGGCCTCAAGAACCACACATCCCGCCCACACACACCTAGGCCTCACAACCATGTATCCCGCCCGCACACACCTGGGCCTCACAAACACGTATTCCGCCCACACACACTTGGGCCTCACAACCACGTATCTCACCCGCACACACCGGGGACTCATCCCGAAGATTCTTGGGAAACAGTAAAACCTGCCCGAAGAGTCTTGGGCTAAAACTACCCCAATCGAAACCTACCTGAAGAGTCTTGGGTGTAAGGTAACCTCAAGCCATCATAGCCTATGGAAGAAGGAGCAAGAAGGATCTAGTAACTATGGGGAAAACACCCTCTCCCATGAAATGGGAGTGTTTGGTACTAAGTGCTCAACATGGGTGGGGTGCGATAAAACACAAAGATATATATATATATATATATATATATATATATATATATATATATACCAAACACTCAACCCAACCTATGGCTTCTAATCAGAGAACTGAGCACGTGCCTCGGCACTGCTACTACGAAGCATGCATACAAAAAACAACCCCAACCCCATTTAGGTTTTCACGTTTCAACAGAAATTAGCTTATTAGTTCCTTAACTATTGGGAAACTATCCACAACCAACCATATCAATTTTTCATAAAGCATATCCCTTCCATCCACAAATCAAGTTAGGAAAACACAAGAAACAAAACAAGTCCCCTCTTATTAACTAACCAAACCCATTGATTATTATTTCCGTTCCATTACCAAGCCCCACCATTCATTAACTCTTCCACATTTTATTTATTATTCACAACCCATAGTTATTTCACATTCAAACCCAACCCTGCAGCCCCGCTGCCAACCACCATAACCACAACCACACCGTACGTCATCACCCCTTGATACCATTTATCATAGCCTTGCTGCCCATCAATAACATAGGATTCACACCAACCCACAACCAATCCAACCGCATCCCCACTGCTCACCCGATCCACAACAACCCACAAAAACACCCCCATCACATGCCATGTATCCAAGACAACACCCACATGTTCATTATTCCATTTTGTTCATCCGGGGTGATCACACAAGGGTTCCAGATTTTCATTTAATCAGCCAACTTTACGTGATTAACCAAATTCCACATTCAACAAAGTTACATTCATAAAAAGGTCTAAAAAGACAGGACAACATTTAATTGCGCAATCAAAGGCCCCCAACGATCGTGATTTTCAGTAGGCATAAGCCTATTCAATTTACAACATAATATCACAGGATATAAAGATAAACATAACAACTTCCCCATCCCTGTTCTTTAACCAGTTATTATATTCATTTAATGGTTCAGACGTTTCTCATGAAAACAAGAGGATACCCACCCCGCATGATGCACAATTTAGAGAGACGAAGGTAAGATCCCTACCTCAACAGGTTCTGATAACAATGCTCCCCTGGATCAAATTTAGAAGACTTCCGTCGATGTCCGTCGCTTCTGGTAAAACCCAACAAAACCTCCTCGGGTAGAATCTGGAAAGGAAAGGCCGAAGGAAAGACAACGGATCCAAGCTCAGAAGTTCCACCTCATCGTTACGATCCTGTGGCCGCTGACGGATCGTAAATCAGATCTCGGACGAAGAAGTTATGGAAGAAAAAGAGCCTTTGAGTCTCTTCGGAGAGCTCTGCTCAGAGGAATGGGGAGGAGAGGAGTGAGTTGAAAAGGAGGAGGGGACCCCTCCTTTTATAGGAATGAAAAAAAGTACACGGTGTGTACTTTATGGTACACGGCGTGTACTCGGCCATTTCACACGGTCACCACGCGGCTTCCAACATGGCCTTCAATGCGGCACGCAGTTGTTGACTGGTCAACACATGGTTTGGAGGTAACGCATACACGGGGAGGGACTACACAACGTGTAGTATTGGATACACGGCGTGTACTCATTTATTTCACACGGCAAGGACACGACTCCAAAAAGGCACACGGCCATTGACTGGTCAACACACTGTTTGAAGGTAACGCAGACACGGGGAGGGACTACACGACGTGTAGTTTTGGGTACACGGCGTGTACCCATTTATTTCACATGGTAAGGAAACTGACTTCAACACGGGGTATACCCGGCGAGGGGGTACACGGCGTGTACTCACACTACATGACATGTAGTTTCAAAATTTTGAAAAGTGTGGGAAAAGTCCATTTTACCCTCCAGAACACTTTATGACCCTCTTTTTGACAAAGGAATGGGCTAGAGAGGTCCGAGCCATTACAGATCCAGATTAGAAGAAAAATGAAGAATGAATGAAGAACCTGTAAATAGGGAATATCAGCTTTCACTTAAACAACTTCATCAATACTGAGTCAAACAAGAAAGGAATAAGAGGAATAGAGTACTCACCAGTGTGAATCCAATAATATTAATGGCTCTCGATTCCATGATCCGACATAGGAATGAGATCAAAATATATACAAAGGCCTTCAATATAGCTCTCTTACATGAGTTACATCCACTAGAGGAGAAATGAAATGGGATTTAGGTTTATAATAGAATTTAAGGTAAAAACAGTCATTTTACCCAAAAATACTGTGCCACATGGTCTGGCCATACGGTTAGACAAATTATGTTCCAACCATACACCCTTCACTTCTTTAAGGGGACCCCATCATGGTTAGTGTACACAATTTTCCTAACCACGTGTAAACCATGAAAAAAAACCTCTATTAAAATGTATATATTTTTTGCAGGGGAATGCACCCTATGATGCATGGTTTCATCAAATCATGCAGTTCCCTAGACCCCTCAATCAATCCCTACATGGTTATGGGTAACCATGAATCCTTACCTTCATGGTTTCTCCTAACTATGTGGACTATCCATTTTCTCCAAAAAGTGGGGCTCTAGGCCCCAAATAAGCCCCATACACCCCAATTCACCCATGATCACATTGTTCACTCACATCAATTCATAAACAAGAATTTAAAATGAAATTAAAGAGATCCAAACCTTAATAAAAACCTAAGATCTTTCACTTGGTCCAACACATCACATCTCTCCTGAAGACACCTGGGCCATTACATCATTGTTGGGTAATCTCTAACACCAAACTATATCACATCTTCTAAAGGAAGAGCATGAGAGAGGGAGTAGCCATCCATTTTTATCAATACTATCCTAGATGTTGGGGAAAACACTAGGAACTCATTGCCTCTGAGAATTGGTAATGTTATCTAACTCGGGTGGGGTATGCATAAAATAACATAAACATACATGATTTATAGATAGAACAGAATACCCAACCTATGGGTTCACATCAAAAACACCCATACACACCACATCACATCTATTTACCACACATAAACCATCACAACCACTACCACTACTATATACAACACACCACACAACCACTACACAATCCACACAACATTCCACTTTTCACTTACAAGTTTCACCACATTTGTTTGTTATCCATTTAATTTCACATTGCACTACTCATTAATTTATTCAACTCAGTTATCCAAATACCAAAAATCTACTTCCCAATCCATCCCATTTATCTATAATCCTATTTTGTTTGTTTTATCATCACAGTTCATCCCATGGCTAATTGGAAAACTATCTCAACTATGTCGTGCTATAACTGACCCAACTCCCACAACCACCACTACAAAACCACACATCCAACACCATCATCACATCACACCACCCAATCCATATCACAACACAACCACTGTATAATGCTATCACAACATAAAAAAATCCATTGTGCCACAACCACCATGCCACAACCACTGGGCCATAACCACTATGCCACAACCACTATTCCACAACCTCATCATACCACATCACACAACTACCCACATCACATCCATAATAACTAACTACCACATCACTTCCCACATACTACAAAATATATCTGGTCACTAACATCACCGCACAATAACCTAAACCACATATGTAAAATACAATAAGCACAAGCAAAAAAAAAACAAATTCCAAAATTATTCGGGGGTATTAACACGTATATTCTTTATTTAGAACGAGTACTATCACACAAACTATATGTGTAGAGGAAACCAATTTATTATCCAAATATAAATTATTTAAACTTTTATTCAGGGTGTGATCATAAAAAACACAATAAGGGTCATTAAAACATAAAAACTACAACAAAAACAAGGTTCCCATTACCCGTTATTTTCAGAATTGGCAACAGGCATGTAAAATATCATCAAAAACATATATCAAAGTAGTAAAGCATGTGATAACTCCCCATTTCCATCAATTTTAGACATGATAATTAATTATATCATTATAACAAACCTTACTATTACTAAAAAGGTAAGAAAAAGCATGCAGTTCTCACACATAACACATAAATAGGTGAGAACAAGGATCCCCTACCTCAAGAAAGCTTTTCGATCTCACCGCACACTATAGGGTGAAGAAGAAACTACCTAGAAACCATCACCACACAAGGAAATTATGGATCAACCTACACCAAACCAAAGGGTTTTAAAAAACTCAACCTATACAAAAAAAAACATACCACAATAGTAGATATTCAAAGAATAACAAAAGGAAACCCATGATAAAGTGGGGAGAACTCACCACAGATCACCAATGGGCATCCACTAGAACCTAAGGATAAAAGAAAGGGAAAATAGGGCTAGAAGATCTACTTGGGGTGCCTACGGTTTATCTGGAATGAGAGAGATAGAGAGATATGGATTAATGAAATAAAATGGCTAAAAGGGTTATAAAATAACCTGGAACCTCACACTTTCATGTCATGTAACACATTCACGATGTGTATTCCCATTTTCACAAAAATTTTCAAAATTAATGTGATCTCAGATCAAATTAATTAAACATTGTGAATTAAACTTTAATGACTTGAATATACGCCATGCTAAACAACTGAACAGAACAAAATCCATGAATTCACTGACTTCACAAGTCGTGAATCACCAATTCACATCGTGTAAACCATTCATGACATAAATATCCCGCAGCAGCTCTGCTGCACCTCCAACCACCATGAAACGTCCTTTATACTCTTCAAAACATCTCCAAAACCCAAAACAAAAAATGTAATGGACCAGTAATGTGAATACCTTTATATTAGATACCTCTCAAATGATTCCTTCCCTTAAGAATTAAAAACCAATCCCATAAAGATAGGGGTCAGAACAACCACCCTGTGATATACCTCTTATGGATATCACTACTCCTCAATGCTACCACCAGCCAAACATGTCAACCGACACAACCATGAAACACATAACATAGCCACATAACCACCTATCATTGGGCACAAAATTACATCATTTGGTACCATCCACAACCAACACATTTCCACACAACCACCACACAGATGCATCATGGACCAAGACAACATCTGCCACTACTAACACACAACACTATTCAGAACACACAAATCTGAGAATTCCATCGTCTATGTTAAGATTCTATCCACTCTGTGTGGCACTAACTCACCCACATGTTTTAATGACATCATAATATAATTATTATTTATTAGGAATAAAGTCCCCCATCTTTCAAATGTTGGGTTTTTTATTATAAATCACACATTAAGAGAAACAACACATCTCATAAAATAATAAGATCTAAACATCACATCACAAGAAAAATAGAGAAAATAAAAACTCAAAACAGCTTTAGGTATCTGTGTCTCTCACTCCCAATTACTCTCCTCTAGGCCACCATGTCTCCACAACACGTGAACCAAGGTAAGGGTCTGACCACACAAAACCTTCTATTGATGATTATAGATCTCTGTTGTCCACTACACAAATGTCACATCATCCTTGATATCATACTATACCTAGTCAATAACATGGGAGTTGTAGTGAATATACCGATAAAGATGAGACATGTGGATTACACTATGGATCCTATCCATCCATAGTGGAAATGATAACTGATATTCCACCTCACCAACTCATCCATACACCTCAAAAGGCCCAAAAAACATGGGATAAATCTTAATCCCCCTGCCAAACCTCTACTGACCATGCCCAGGGGAGACTCTCAAGAACACATGGTCTCCAACCTAGAACTCCAGGGGTCTTTGCCTATGATCATCATAGGCCTTCTAACGATCCTATGATACCCCCATCCACTCACAAACCAACTGGATCTTCTCAGTCATGTTATACACCACATCAAGAGCAAGAACTTCCAACTACCTAACCTCTATCCAGTATGATGGAGAATTAAATGGTCACCCATACAATACCTCAAATAGAGCCATGCCAATGGATGATATATATCTATTATTGTATGCAAACTCATCCAAAGGATGGTGTCATACCCAACATCCACCAAAGTCCAAGATGCATGCCATAAAAATATCCTATAACATATGGATAGTCCACTCCATTTTCCCATCTGTTTGAGGGTGGAAAGAAGTGCAATGCCAAAAATTTGAGCCAAAATCATTTTGAAATACCCTCCAAAATCATGAGGTAAAATGAGTTTCCTGATCAGATATGATGGTCCTAGGTACCCCATGAATTCTAACCACATCATCTATGTATCGCCACACCAAAAGATCCATGAAACCCGACTCATGGATCACCAAGAAGTGATATGATTTCATCAGTTAGTCCACTATCACCCAAAATGCATCACATTTTCTCTGATCTTATGGTAACCCTATGATGAAATACATTAATATTTACTCCCATTTCCACTCAGGGACATCCAAGTAATGAAAAAGATATACTGAAACATGGTTCTCTAGTTTCACCTACTAACAAACCATAAATGTTTCTAAAAACTCCACTAATGACCATTTTATCCCCAACCGCCAAAGACGCGTACTCAAGCCACAATACATATTTGTCACACCAGTATGTACCACTAAAGGTGATCCATGAAACTCATAGAGAACTCCCACATGAATCACATGTGGGATAAAAAACCTCCCTTGGAACAAAACCTAGTTCTGATCATCCTCTAATCATCCATTAGGAGAATCACCTTAGCCAACACGATCATGTGTCACATATTCCTCTGAGTATCCCCACTGAGACTCCACCACTTATTGAATCAAAGAAAACTCCATGATCATATTATAAAGATAACCTTAAACACTAATCTTCTCAATGTCATGATACATCACTGTAAGATCCTCCATTCCTTTCCAAACATCTGCAGACTCATGAGACACATCCTCTTGGGAATTCTAACTCAATGTATCGGCAACTAAGTTACCCTTCCTGGGGGTTTAAGAGATCTCAAAATCATAATCCCAAATAAAATTCATCCACCTATACTAGAATAGATTCATATACTATTGATATAAAACTTATATCAGGATCTTATGGTCCATGAAAACCAAAAAACACTCATCGATGAGGTAATGTCGCCACAAATTCTATGAAAACACAACTGCTGCTAACTCTAGATCATGGTTGGAACAACTACACTCATGAGGAAGTAACTACCTAGAACTATTATATATCACCTCCCTCTGCTGCATCAATATGCATCCCAATCCCATAAGGGACACATCAGAAAAAACCTCAAACAACACACCCTCCTTAGGTAACTAAAGTACTGGAGAACTAACCAACTTCTCCTTTAGGCAACCAAACACTACCAAGAACTGATTTGTACACAAAAAATCATATACCTTCCTGGTCAATTCTATTATAAAGTTTGCATATTGAGAGAAATTCAGAACAAACCTCCAATTATAGTCTGTGATACCAAGGAAACTACGAACCTATGCCACATTATTGGGTGTTTCCTAATAAATAACCGCCTAAAACTTCGATGGGTCCACTATTACACCCTACTGATACAACACATGTCTAAGGAAACACACCTCTCAAATTGAAAACTCACACATGAAAAAATTCCAATAAAGATGGTGGTGTCAAAGGACCTACAAATCAACTCTGAGATGATCAACATGATCCTCCTATAAATTTGAGTAAACCAATATATCATTAATGAATATAATGAAAAAATAGTCCAGGAACTCATGGAACATGTATTTCATAAGCCCCATGAAAATGGATGGTACATTCATAACACCGAACAACATGACTACAAACTTGAAGTTCCCATACCTTTATATGAAGATAGACTTCTAAACATACTCATCTTTCACCCTCAATTGGTGATATAAAGACTACAAATAAATCTTAGAGAACTAACTAGCTCCTCTAAACTAGTTGAAAATATCATCAATCCTCGGAAGAGGGTAATAGTTCTTGACCATCACCTGATTCAACCTTCAGTTGTCTTTACACAACCATAGACTACCATCCTCCTTCTTGGTAAAAACACTATAACACCCCATGGTGACAAATTGGTTCAGATAAAACCCCTCTACATCATACCATCCACCTACATCCTCAAATCATGAAAGTCCATGGGTTCCATTTGATAGGGATCCATTGAGATGAGAGATGCACCCAGATGAAACTCTATCCCAAACTCAACTTCAAGTTGAGGAGTTAGTTTCATAACCTCCTTTGGGAAAACATCCAGGAACTCATCCAAAAACATGGGAAAACCCCCAACCTAAGATTCTACTAAAATATTTTTCAACTACAAAAAAATAATCTCCACATTCCTACGACCCTACCAATAAACTCACTCACCAATGAACATTACTCACTAACCCTCCACATCTGAAAAAAACCCTTCTCCAAAAGTAGTCAATGAATTCACACATAAAATACATCCAATCCATACCAAAGATAATATCATATTACTATATCAACAATAAGAATAATTCCCCCACTAACTGGTTCATCCCCAACACACATCAAACAAAGAATTCTGACCTCCAACCGGCATAGATTACACCAAGAGAACTAGAAGCCTCTCTATGTCAAATCCCAACATATAAAACAAATTGTCACGACCCGCCTTCACCAAAAGGAGGGAAGAGTCAGCGGATTGCCAGGCCCTTCCTTCTTTAAGTTGAAGGAGAGATAATGACCCCCGAAACCCGCCTTCAATAGGTCCCGGAGTGGCAACTAGCACCAAGGGTATAGAAAATTCTCGCAAATGGAAGGCATTACCCTTTTTATTATTTAGGATCGGGAAAAAGGACAAGTCGACCTCCCAAAAAAGGAAAAGGAACAAGTTTATATAAATGAACCCAAATAAAGCCCCCCATGCATGTTTAAACAGTTTACAACAAGGTACAAGTACAAAAGAAAAAGAAAGCTCTCAAGTACAATACCAAAAGAAAACAAAGGTACGACAACAGCGACAACTCCAACTGTCCGACTAATAGGGTCCCGCGCAGCCCTGGTAGTCCTCCTGGAAACCTGAAAGTAAACGTAGGGTGAGCATACAAGTACACTCAGTAGGGAAAACCAAGACTCTCGTGCACAAGTGGGGGAACGTACTAAAGTCCCGTGAGAAAAGAGTGAACCAAACAACTAACAAGGCAAACTATCCATCCCAGGCCTCACCAAGGCTCACTCCCCAAATAACGCAAGTCAAGTAATATATATAATAAGAGCACATCGATGTTTGGGTACCCCGTGCCACTTTCCCACTGGTTATTGAGACATCCTACGCATCAGACCAATCCCGCCATTCTCACCGCAGTCCCACTGCCACACCCGCCCGCACACACCTGGGCCACAACCACACGCAATCCCACTGCCAAATCCTGCCCGCACACACCTGGGCCACAACCACACGCAGTCCCACTACCAAATCCCGCCCGCACACACCTGGGCCTCAACTGTCACATGTAACCACGCCTGCAAACACCTAGGCCAGAACAACCACCGCTACGCCCGAAGACACCTGGGCTAAAGGATCCACTGCCACGCCCGAAAACACCTGGGCCTCATCCCGAAGACACTTGGGAAACCACCTGCCGCACACAACTGGCCAACCACCACAACACCCTGCCCGATGGTTCTTGGGCTAATAATGGACTTCAGGCCATCACAGCCTGCCCGAAGGTACTTGGGCTATCCGGGAAAGGGAGCAGAAAAGGAGCTAATAACCAGCCACTAAGTATAGTGTTGGGAAAAACACCCTTCCCCCATAAATGGGGGTGTTCGGCACTAAGTGCTCAACTTGGGTGGGGCGCGAATAAGAAACACAAAGCTACAAGTATAGATATAGGTAAAAAACACTCACCCAAAACTTAGGTTTTCCTAGCCAACCTGCAGAACACAACACCACAACGTCCGAGTCAAAATTCGCGGCCCTTGCCCACAAACCATCTGTCCCATTCTTGTTTCACGTTCAGTCAAAAGTTCAATTAATTTTAAGCACTACTGGGCAAATACCATAAGCATAACCAAGGAAAACGTCAAAGCATAGATCAACCAAAACACTCACACCCGGTTCTGCCAACAGAGGATCTCTCCCCAATTTGTGATAAAAACTCACAACCACTGAAACCATGCCAACAGGAGATCCCATCCCCCAAATTCACACAGCCACCGAGAGTATAAAAGAATGGGGAATCCCATCCCCTCCCACATTTCCAACAAACGGCCCGAAGGGAAAACAACCAACAACCACTACCAACACAAGTCAGGGATTTCCAGATTTAAACGATTTAACACACTCCATGATTTCAAATTCCGTGTGTTCTAACCGGGAGTTATCACAGAAGGGCCGATCCTGGTGCTTTCAATTATTCAGCCGGATATACGTGGTTAACCAATTTCACAGCAGGAGTTCACAATCTCAGCAACCCATTTAAAACATCACGAGGGGATTCAAGTGCACACACACACGACCACCAACGGCCTCAATTTTCAGAAATCATAAACCAGTACAACAAAAGGGATGATCATAAGATAAAGCATAACAACGATCACAACCCCTTCCCCTTCTTCCTTTAGAACTTCGTTTATTATCTTCATTAGGGTTTGGTTCAACCAATTCCATAGGAACAAAAGTAGCGCCCACCCCGCATGATACACAAAAGTGAGAGACGAGAGAAATTCCCTACTTGTTGATAGATTATCGATGTTTAGGCCGGGGGCGCGGAACTTTACGGATAACGACGCGGCAGTCCCGATGCACCAGAAGAGCCACGATCGAAGAAGGGGGGAAGCCACGGCCTAACCCTTAATTTATAAGAGCTGGGGACGGTTGAGATGAAAACACAAAACCACGGAAGACGAGGGAGTCGTGGGTTGACTACGTGGCTTGACTCATCATTAATGGCACTGGGTGGTTTTAACCGACCCATGAATTAATGAAGCATTTAATTAAAACCTTTGTGCGCGTTTCGGATTCCCAAGATATTTTTAACAAGACAGAATAGGGTTTAAAACCCTATTTTCGAAAAAGGAACGTTACTGGAACAACTTGGCAAGGTCGGGCGACGTCGGCCGGTCTCACTGATCAGTCTCACCAATCGGTCGCACCGATCGGTCACACCGATCGGTCTCACCGATCGGTCTCACCGATCCGTCTCACCGATCGGTCTCACCGATCGGTCTCACCGATCGGTACCCCGCAAGGAAACCGGATTTTTTTGGCAAAGGAAGGGACCAAGGGGGGTCTTGGTCATCACATCAGATACCTCTTAAACGATTCTCATCCCCGAGAATCAAAACAAACCAGAAGGAAAGAGGGGATCCGAACAACCATCTTCGAAGATACCTCTTAGGAGTGGACCCCCGCTAATTGAAAACACTCCCTGTCAAGAACCAAGCAACATACCACACCAAACCGCCCGGTCATGTGGGTTTGGGGAGTTCCCCTCCCCATGTCAAGATATTATCCGCTTTGGGCGGCACTGACTCGCCCGCACGGGTTTAATCGCATCCACCTTAATGCGTCCTGATTAGGGGTCGGGTTTCCCCTTCCCTTTAGCCGGGGCTTTCCACACATAACAGAGGAAAGGAACTAGCACATTTCATAGACAAAAAGGTCAAACGTTCTGTCACAACAGGCACCAAAGTTTCAAAGCTTAGAACAACTCGGGGTATTGGGCACGCATCTGTGCTTCCCTCTCCCACGTACTCTCTTCGAGGCCGCCATGTCTCCACAACACACGAACCAGGCCGACGGTTCGTCCACGGAGCACTTTCTCCTTGCGATCCTCGATTCTGACTGGCCGTTCCTCGAAGGTCGCGTCTCCTCCCACATCTATCTCTCCCCAGTTGATGACATGAGAGTCATCATGTAAGTACTGACGAAGCTGGGAGACATGGAAGACGTCATGGACCCTCTCCAACTGAGGTGGTAGGGCCAGCTGATATGCTACCTCGCCAACTCTCCTCAGCACCTCGAAAGGTCCGATGAACCTAGGGGAGAGCTTACTCCCCTTTCCGAACCTCCGCTGCCCCCGTTGAGGGGAAACCTTCAAAAACACATGATCTCCCACCTCGAACTTCAGGGGCCTCCTCCGACGATCAGCATAAGATTTCTGCCGATCCTGAGCTGCTTTCATCCTCTCCCGCACTAGCTAGACTTTCTCCGTGGTGCTCTGCACTACTTCTGGTCCAAGAGTACCAGTCTCACCAACCTCTGCCCAGCATAAGGGTGAACGACATGGTCTTCCATACAAAGCCTCAAAAGGAGCCATGCCGATAGTAGAGTGAAAACTGTTGTTGTAGGCAAACTCTACTAAAGGCAAGTGTCGTACCCATGATCCTCCGAAATCCAGAACACATGCTCGCAGCATGTCCTCCAAGGTCTGGATAGTCCGCTCTGTCTGTCCATCAGTCTGAGGGTGAAAAGCAGTGCTAAGGCGTAGTTGGGTGCCAAAATCATGCTGTAACCCCTTCCAGACTCGTGAGGTGAATCGAGTGTCTCGATCTGAGACGATCGTTTTCGGAACTCCATGCAAACGCACCACTTCATCCACGTACCTCTGTGCTAAGGTACTCACGGGTCCTGACTCCTTGATAGCCAAGAAGTGAGCAGATTTTGTCAATCGATCCACCACTACCCAGATAGCATCATGCCCGCCCTGAGCTCTGGGTAGTCCCGTGACGAAGTCCATCGAGACGTCGTCCCACTTCCACTCGGGAACATCTAGAGGATGCAACAGACCACCAGGAACACGGTGTTCAGCCTTCACCTGCTGACACACCAGGCATTTAGCCATGAACTCTGCCACTGCCCGTTTCACCCCGGGCCACCAAAACTGTCCCCTCAGGCCTTGGTACATTTTCGAAACACCCGGATGTACTGCCAAGGCTGAGCTATGGAACTCACGAAGGACTTCATCACGCATCACCTCTGGAACAAACAACCTCCGATGAAAGAGCATCCGACGTCGGCTGTCCTCCGACCATCCTTCCGGGGCGTTCCCCTGATCGATACGATCCCGCAACACTTCCACCTCAGGATCTCCCCACTGAGACTCTTCCACTTGCTGCAACAAAGAGGACTGTACCGTCATCTGAAACAAACAGCCTCTAGTACCTTCCACCCTTGCATCCAAGTGCAAGGCAGCCAACTCCCCCATCGCCTTCCAAGCATCAGCAGATTCCCGAACCACCTCCTGATGCGGATTCCTGCTCAGGGCATCAGCCACAACGTTTCCCTTACCTTCAGTGTATGAGATCTCAAATTCGTAGTCCTGGAGAAACTCGACCCACCTCCACTGTCGCAAGTTCAAGTCACGCTGGGAGAAGATATAGCGCAAGATTTTGTGATCGGTGAAGACCACAAAGCGCTCCCCAAAGAGGTAATGTCGCCACAACTTTAATGCGAACACTACCGCTGCAAGCTCCAGGTCATGGGTGGCATAGTTCCGCTCATGGGGGCGTAGCTGCCTGGACCCGTAAGAGATCACCCCTTGTCGCTGCATCAATACGCACCCCAGGCCCTGTCCTGAAGCATCACAGAATACCTCATAGGCCATCCCTCCTTCTGGCAATCTCAACACTGGGGCACTAACCAGTTTTTCTTTTAGGTAGCTGAAGGACGACTCACACTGCTCGCTCCACATGAAAACCTGGTCCTTCTTGGTCAAAGCCGTCAAAGGGGATGCTACCCGGGAGAAGTTGGGTACGAATCTCCGGTAGTAGCCTGCCAGTCCGAGGAAACTCCGAACTTCCGCCACATTCTTGGGTGCTGCCCAAGAAACAATTGCCTCAACCTTTGATGGGTCGACTGCTACTCCCTGCTCAGACACTACATGTCCGAGGAAGTGCACTTCTCGTGCCCAGAACTTGCACTTTGACAACTTCCCATAGAGCTGGTGCTGTCGGAGGACCTCCAAAACCGTCCTCAGGTGCTCTGCATGGTCCTCTTCTGACTTTGAATAGATCAGGATATCGTCGATGAACACCACCACAAACCGATCCAGGTACTCCCGAAAGATGGATTTCATAAGCCCCATGAACACGGCAGGGGCGTTCGTAACACCAAAGGGCATGACCACGAACTCGAAGTGCCCATACCTACACCTGAACGCCGTCTTCGGGACGTCGCTATCCTTCACCCTCAGCTGGTGGTACCCGGATCGCAGGTCGATCTTCGAGAACCATCCTACCCCCTTCAACTGGTCGAAAAGATCATCTATCCTCGGAAGAGGGTAGCGGTTCTTGATCGTTACCTGATTCAGCCTCCTGTAATCGATGCACAACCTGAGGCCACCATCTGCCTTCTTTGCGAACAAGACTGGGGAACCCCACGGTGATGCACTTGGACGAACATAACCCCTCTTCATCAGATCGTCAATCTGTATCTGCAACTCCCGTAGCTCCGAAGGTGCCATCCGGTAAGGAGCCATCGAGATTGGTCGAGAGCCGGGCTGCAGGTCTATCCCGAACTCGATGTCACGTCGAGGGGGTAGAGTCGTCACCTCCTCAGGAAAGACGTCCATAAATTCACAAACGATCTCTGGTACTTCCACCATTTCCTCATCTGTTGATTCTATCGTCAGTTCAGTCAACAAGGAGAGGAGAGGTTCCTCCCTCCTGTTTCCCTTCGGACAGCTCCGCTCGCCGGTGAAAGTAACACGCTGGCCGTCCAAACCGGAGAACACCACCCTCCCTTGGAAACAATCGATGATGGCGCACACAGAAAATAGCCAGTCGATTCCTAGGATGACATCGTACGGCCGAATCTGTAGCAGAAGGAGATCCTTAACCGACTGATGTGGCCCCAACATCAGTCTACATCCCCGACAAACGAACAGCAAGTCGGTCTGACCTCCAACTGGTGTGCTCAACACCAGGGGCACTGGAAGTCTCTCGGCATCTAGACCCAAGGCGCGGGCTAGACTGGGTGCAACAAAGGAGTGTGATGCTCCGGTATCGAACAAAGCATAAGCAAGAGTGCTAAACACACTGATCGTACCTCGAACAACCTCTGGCCCTGCTGGAACTGTTTCTTCTGCGGCGTGTAACTGTCCACGCCCAGCTCCCCTGCCCCTCGGCTGTCGGCCACCTCCCCGACCACGCCCTGGTCGAGGTCCCTGGGGAGCGCCCTGAGGTTGGCCTCCCCCTCCTATGTCTGTCTGCGGAGGAGCGGGAGCTCGCTGTCCCTGCTGCTGCTGCTGGAAGGGTCTGGCTGGGAACTGCTGCTGCGGCGGACGCTGGGGATGACTGCCACTGCTGTACTGCACCCGATCGGGGCACTGACTCCGAAGATGTCCAGGGCTCCCGCAGATGAAGCACCGTGGTCCCGAGCCTGAAGGAAAAGAACGTGGGCCAGGGGATCGAAACTGAAACTGCTGCGGCCTACTCCCTGCGGGTCGGAACCTGGAGGGTCCCGATGCTGGAGGCCTGGTTCTGACGGCCTTCCCCTTCGATGGTCCTAGCTGGATCCCTTCTCGTGACAGTCCTCCTAGAGCGTGCATCCTTTCCACCACTTCGGCCTTCTTCTGAACCTCTAAGTATGTCGGAAGGGTAAAGGGGGTAACAACATACTGGAGGGAGGGTCGGAGCGCCTCCTCCAAACGTCTTGCCCGAGACTCCTCATCGGGAAAGAGGTCCGGAGCAAAACGCAGGAGGTCCTTGAACTTGATTCCAAGTTCCCTCACGGACATGCTCCCCTGTTGGAGGGAGAGTAGCTCCTGCCTCTTCTCCGCCTTCATTGTCGAGGAGAGAAACTCCGCCCGGAACTCCTTCTCGAAGTCCGCCCAAGCAACCTCAGACTCTTTCCTACTCCCCAGGTGAAGCATCCACCACTGACGTGCCGCTCCTCGCATCTGGCTAACAGCCAGAGGAACCCAGTACTCCGTCGGGGCCCGAATTAGGCCGAAGGCTATGACTAGCTCCTCCAGCCAGCCTTCCGTCTTCATGTCGGAGGTGCTGCCCTCGTATTTCTCGAGGGCCTGTCGCTGAAAGGCTCGAAGAGTCTTCTGCCACTGGTCGTCCTCTTCCTCCCGATCAGCTCTCTGCCGATTGGCCAAAGTAGCCTCAGGAGTCTCGATCGCCTGTACCACACGTGGTCGCCTTCCAGGTGCCATAGCTGCAAGGTAAACAAGGAATGCCTAAGCCCAGTAGTGCAAAGAAAACCGTTCTCAAAACTTATTAAGATTTAATTTATTCTTAATTTCCCAAGACATCCCAGAAACACAAAAACACAAGTCATTTATGATGCATGTACCTTTCCTAGGGTCTCTACCCTGCAATCAGTGTGGCCTCACTTGGTCGTTCGGTAGGTCCAGAGTCCTTGCATCGGATCACGGGGGGCCCTAAAATCCCGTGTCCTAGCCGGTCCTCCCTGGCCTAATTCACGCACCAAGGTCACCCAACGCTGTTGCCTTACCATCCCATGCAATCCTTACTGTGCCTAACTCCAGACTCTGTCCTATCTCTCAACCTCCTCTGATACCATTCTGTCACGACCCGCCTTCACCAAAAGGAGGGAAGAGTCAGCGGATTGCCAGGCCCTTCCTTCTTTAAGTTGAAGGAGAGATAATGACCCCCGAAACCCGCCTTCAATAGGTCCCGGAGTGGCGACTAGCACCAAGGGTATAGAAAATTCTCGCAAATGGAAGGCATTACCCTTTTTATTATTTAGGATCGGGAAAAAGGACAAGTCGACCTCCCAAAAAAGGAAAAGGAACAAGTTTATATAAATGAACCCAAATAAAGCCCCCCATGCATGTTTAAACAGTTTACAACAAGGTACAAGTACAAAAGAAAAAGAAAGCTCTCAAGTACAATACCAAAAGAAAACAAAGGTACGACAACAGCGACAACTCCAACTGTCCGACTAATAGGGTCCCGCGCAGCCCTGGTAGTCCTCCTGGAAACCTGAAAGTAAACGTAGGGTGAGCATACAAGTACACTCAGTAGGGAAAACCAAGACTCTCGTGCACAAGTGGGGGAACGTACTAAAGTCCTGTGAGAAAAGAGTGAACCAAACAACTAACAAGGCAAACTATCCATCCCAGGCCTCACCAAGGCTCACTCCCCAAATAACGCAAGTCAAGTAATATATATAATAAGAGCACATCGATGTTTGGGTACCCCGCGCCACTTTCCCACTGGTTATTGAGACATCCTATGCATCGGACCAATCCCGCCATTCTCACCGCAGTCCCACTGCCACACCCGCCCGCACACACCTCGGCCACAACCACACTCAGTCCCACTGCCAAATCCCGCCCGCACACACCTGGGCCACAACCACACGCAGTCCCACTGCAAAATCCCGCCCGCACACAACTGGGCCTCAACTGTCACATGTAACCACGCCTGCAAACACCTAGGCCAGAACAACCACCGCTAAGCCCGAAGACACCTGGGCTAAAGGATCCACTGCCACGCCCGAAAACACCTCGGCCTCATCCCGAAGACACTTGGGAAACCACCTGCCGCACACACCTGGCCAACCACCACAACACCCTGCCCGATGGTTCTTGGGCTAATAATGGACTTCAGGCCATCACAGCCTGCCCGAAGGTACTTGGGCTATCCAGGAAAGGGAGCAGAAAAGGAGCTAATAACCAGCCACTAAGTATAGTGTTGGAAAAAACACCCTTCCCCCATAAATGGGGGTGTTCGACACTAAGTTCTCAACTTGGGTGGGGCGCGAATAAGAAACACAAAGCTACAAGTATAGATATAGGTAACAAACACTCACCCAAAACTTAGGTTTTCCTAGCCAACCTGCAGAACACAACACCACAACGTCCGAGTCAAAATTCGCGGCCCTTGCCCACAAACCATCTGTCCCATTCTTGTTTCACGTTCAGTCAAAAGTTCAATTAATTTTAAGCACTACTGGGCAACTACCATAAGCATAACCAAGGAAAACGTCAAAGCATAGATCAACCAAAACACTCACACCCGGTTCTGCCAACAGAGGATCTCTCCCCAATTTGTGATAAAAACTCACAACCACTGAAACCATGCCAACAGGAGATCCCATCCCCCAAATTCACACAGCCACCGAGAGTATAAAAGAACGGGGAATCCCATCCCCTCCCACATTTCCAACAAACGGCCCGAAGGGAAAACAACCAACAACCACTACCAACACAAGTCAGGGATTTCCAGATTTAAACGATTTAACAAACTCCATGATTTCAAATTCCGTGTGTTCTAACCGGGAGTTATCACAGAAGGGCTGATCCTGGTGCTTTCAATTATTCAGCCGGATATACGTGGTTAACCAATTTCACAGCAGGAGTTCACAATCTCAGCAACCCATTTAAAACATCACGAGGGGATTCAAGTGCACACACACACGACCACCAACGGCCTCAATTTTCAGAAATCATAAACCATTACAACAAAAGGGATGATCACAAGATAAAGCATAACAACGGTCACAACCCCTTCCCCTTCTTCCTTTAGAACTTCGTTTATTATCTTCATTAGGGTTTGGTTCAACCAATTCCATAGGAACAAAAGTAGCGCCCACCCCGCATGATACACAAAAGTGAGAGACGAGAGAAATTCCCTACTTGTTGATAGATGATCGACGTTTAGGCCGGGGGTGCGGAACTTTACGGATAACGACGCGGCGGTCCCGATGCACCAGAAGAGCCACGATCGAAGAAGGGGGGAAGCCATGGCCTAACCCTTAATTTATAAGAGCTGGGGACGGTTGAGATGAAAACACAAAACCACGGAAGACGAGGGAGTCGTGGGTTGACTACGTGGCTTGACTCATCATTAATGGCACTGGGTGGTTTTAACTGACCCATGAATTAATGAAGCATTTAATTAAAACCTTTTTGCGCGTTTCGGATTCCCAAGATATTTTTAACAAGATAGAATAGGGTAAAACCCTATTTGCGAAAAAGGAACGTTACTGGAACAACTTGGCAAGGTCGGGCGACGTCGGCCGGTCTCACTGATCAGTCTCACCGATCGGTCGCACCGATCGGTCTCACCGATCGGTCTCACCGATCGGTGTCACCGGTCGGTCTCACCGATCGGTCTCAGCGATCGGTCTCACCGATCGGTCTCAGCGATCGGTCTCACCGATCGGTCTCACCGATCGGTACCCCGCAAGGAAACCGGATTTTTTTGGCAAAGGAAGGGACCAAGGGGGGTCTGGGTCATCACACAAATTAAGAGAAAAAAAGGAGTTTGAGGCCCTTGAATCAAACAAATCACACACAACGGTAGATGATAAACTAATCATACCTCGAAAAACTCCTGGATCTGCTGGCACTATTACCTCTAATGCATGCATCTGACCATACCCATCTACTTTGAATCTCTGCTACCAGCCTCCACATCCATGCCATGAACCAGGTCCATATGGATGGGGAACATCATGAGGCTACCCTCTTCTAACTTTATCTAATCTCAGCTGCTGAACAACAACTTGCAGTCCTTGCTGCTGAAACTACCTCGGAGGTAATTGCTGCTGCTAAAAAGGGGTCTGACCACCCATATGAAAATGACCTCTCTGATTGGTTAGAAAATAAGCAAGTTGGTGACCATATATCCTAAAAATATGGAATGTATATAGAAAACCTATAGAAGGAAATCCAAAACCACTTATCCCTGACAGTTGGGAATGAAACTACCATGGCCGGTTCTTCACTGAATGAAACCCTGCCTTCTTGAACACCTGCGGCCTACTACCTAAATCTATGCTCCTATAAATTACCTAATGACCACCCTTATAAGACTCAAATACCAAGGAAAACATCCTCTAGATAAACCTAGTCTCTTTCTGCACCTCTAGATATGTGAGGATTATAAACAGAGTGACCACATACCTGATCATCGGGTGTAAAGCCTCCTCCAGATGTTGTGCTCTAGATTCATTATTTGGAAAAAAATATTTATTAAAGTTTAGAAGGTAATTGAACTTAATCTCAATATACCACACACTCAGACTCCCCTGATTAAGGGAGAGTATCTCCTTCCTCTTGGATTCCCTCATTATTGATGATAGAAACTCTACTCGAAAATCCCTCTAAAAGTGTATCCACAACACATCTGCCTCCTTATAGTCACTGAGAAACAATGTACACTACTGAAACACAACTAATAAAATATAAATAACTACCAATGACACCCAAAACTTAGATTGTGCTCAAATAAAATCAAAATCAGTCTCAAGATCCTCCACCCCGTGTTCTATCTAGATCAGAGATGCACCCCTCATACTTTCCCAAACTCTTCTGCTTAAATTCATGAAAATCTTACTACCATGCCTCATCCTCCTCTATCAAGTAAACCCCACAATGATCAACTGGATTATCATGCTAAGCCTCAATTTACTGAGTGACTCATGGATGATGAACATGATCCATTCTTGAAAACAAGGAGAACACCCTGAGCCCAGTAGCATAAAATTTTATCAAATATTATTTATTTATTTAATTTTATTTCCCCAAAATACTCAATTAAAATAAGAGCACAAGTCATCATGATGCATGAACCTCTCTTAGGACTCTACCCTACAAACTGGTCAACCTTAATTGGTCACTCAATAAGCTTAGAGTTTATGCACTGGATCCCAGGGGGGGACTAAAATCTCATGTCCAAGCTGGTCTCCCTAGCCTACGTCACGCACCAAGGTTAACTGAAACTATTTCCATACCAACCCATGCAATACTTACTATAACTAACTCCAAAATCCATCCTATATCTGAACTATCACCCTTTTATACCACTCTTTCATGACCCCCTACTTCCAAATATACCATAATGAAGAGAGAGAGAGAGAGATGATGACCCCTGAGTCCTACCTCTAGTTGGCCTCGAGTTGGTGACTAGAACTAAGGGTGTATAAATATCACAGTATAGGAGGAATTATGCTCTATAAATGAATGAAGATTGAAACATAAGATAAAAAATCATCAAAAAACTCTAGAAGACAATATAAAGGTAAACAAAAACTATCCTACAATGCATGAATAAAGTAAATATGATACAATGAAAAATTATCTAAAGTAAATACTGAAAAGAAAAGTCTATGGAAGTAACTCAACAATAGATCCAACCTAGCTAGTAATGTCCATCTTGGTCCCTAAATTCCTCCTAGAAACCTGAAAATAGTTTATATACGGTGAGGATAATAGGTATAATCAATGAGGACATAACCAAGGCCACTAGTGCACATGTAAAAAGAGCATGTTAATGCGCCAGTGAAAAAATAGAATAAACAACAAGAACCTATACAGGTCATATAACCAAACCTAGCCTCACCATAGATTTATCACTAAATCATGCATCCAATATAATAATATAGCATCAAGATCATAACAAAGAAAGGCACCCCATTGATTTTCTGCTCTCATTCCCCAACATTGAACATCCTATGCTCCCATCCCTTCTACAGATACCACATCACATCCTTCCCACAACCGCCTAGGACACACATCACATCACATCACATCCCACCAACAAAAACCTGAGTTAAACATCACATCACATCATGTCCTTCCCACATACACCTGGTCCAACACATCACATCACAACTAGAACTAGAACAATAGGGTATCATGAACATGAAAGACATCAACCTTGTGACATCCTCCTACCATGCATGAACCCCACCACATATCACATCACACCACATCATGTATCACCTTTAGAAACCTGGTTAAACACATCACACCCCGCCCAAAGATACCTGGTCCATCACATCACTGATGGGTAATCTCCAACACCAACCTGTATCACAAATACTAAAGGAAGAGTAGGGAGAGGGGGTATTGTAACACCCCGAGCTTCCACGATACGCTTCTCATTCAATAATGAAATAGCTTGCATTGTACGCAACTTTGAGTTCTAAAACACCGCGACTAATCAAAGTAGCCATTATGAATAGTAATAACCACTTTTTAAAATTATAGAAATTTTATATTTCAAAATGGACTTCATTTTTGTATTCGTAATATCGAAATTATCCAAAGTTGAATTTTTTGTAATTTTCTGAGAACTTCCAATTTTTTATGAATAGTGAAAAATACTTAAAAACAACTTTTTTAATCAAAATAATTTATAGTGATAAATAATACTATTTAGTGGTTTTAAAGTATAATTAGAATATATTTTTACCATTTTATCCAATGGTGGTCATTATAATTAATTTAACATTGAAAATGGACATAAACAATTGCCAATCTTTTGATATAAATTGTTTCTTAAAAACACGCTATTTGTTGTGACAGCGAGAATTAATTATAAAATTAACTAATTCAACTTATATGTTTGGAATTTTGTAAAATAGAAATCATTTTTGAATTCGGAATATCAATTATAGCTTAGGGTGAAATTTTGGCTTTGTTCTGAAAAACTTCAATTTTGATGAATAGTGAAACCACTAAGTGGTAGTTAAAATAACTGATTTTTCGTTTAAATGAAATATTACCACTTCTGTGATTTGATTTTCAAAAATCCGACATACATGGTTTTAATTAAGAAGTAAAATGTGGTTCAATGAGATTAAAATAAATTTTTGGTGAATAGTAACTTTTAAGTTCTTAATCGCGATTAGAGGTAATTAGTGTAGTTTAAGGTAAAAATAATGTTTTAATAATATGAGATGAGCTTGACACTTGTCCTACTTCTATTGGATGAGTCATCTCCGACCAAGAAAACCCATGGGTCAACTTGGGGACCCCATGGAGCCACTTTAGTTGGAAAATGACATTAATATATATTTATTTAATGTTAAAATTAAATTGACACAAACATGAGTTATTTTACTAAAACAGTTTTTAAGTGGGGTTACACAAGTCCAAATTTTGATTATAAATATTCATTAGAAAGATAAAAAGATTTCCTACATCATAGTATTTTTTTTATAATTTTTATACATTAAATAAATTAAATTATTTATGACATCATTATGATGCAGCGATGACCTCATTATTTAACGATTTAAATAAAATGAGAAGATAATGCAAAATCCAAGGCTTACACTTGTCCAAAGCCTATTGGATGAGGAGATTTCGAACCCTTATCACCTTAGCCACGAATTATATAAGTGTGGGACCTTTAGAATCCGAAAATCATTGTATAATAATGTAACATTTCAATCTTTCCAAAAGAGCCCCTCATCTCCACTTATAAAAGGCCCCCACCACTCCCACCTTATTCACACCTTCAAGCCATTTGGTTAGGCCAACATCTACCCAAATACTCTCCCAACTTCCCACTATTACTCCTAGAAGCCTCAATTTGGGCAGAACTCTTCCCAAGGAAGCCTTTGGCTCAAATCAAAAAGAGTTACCCGATTTTGAGGAGGTTAAAGAACGGTTGAGTCAAGTCAGACACGAGGTAAGGGAATTTCTTAACCCAACTTCCATTCTTTGGGTTAATCTCCTACTTTGAAATTATGTCATGATATTATTATGTCTTATTTTTTATTTTTACTTTATTTATGTGTACCTATAGTGAATACACATAATAGATCTATTTTATTTTAAAAATGATCTTTTTAAGGTCTTCGTCTCAATCTCCTTTCATTGAGGCATATTTGGTTTTATACACAACCTTATTTTATACGGTGTATAAACCCCTTTTACTTTTACGTTTATTCAAAAGTAATCTTTTTTATACGAAGCGTTTTTCTAAACGACAAAAGGGAATGTTTTTATTTCCGTACTTATGCGGCGACAACGACTTCTCCGCCGCCGTGACCATTATTTGAGTTTCGGCTTCCTCTACAAGCCATACCTTTTTTTAATGAAAAATAAATACCATGTTATACTTTTCTTTTATTTTGGTATTGAAAATGTTTTTGAAAGCGTTTTTATTATATCAATGTGTTGTATTGATATCTTGTGATTGAAATGTGGAAATGTTATGTTTCCTTATGCATGTTTTATGTGATACGATTATGTTATGGTTTATGATATGTTTAAACCTATTCATATGAGGAATGTATTAGACTTAATAAGTGACGGGTGGAGCCCGCTATATCTCCTTGATGCATCGGTAGGTCTCATGAGACAACTAGATGTGGAATTGGCCGAGGCCCTTTCCCAATTTGATTTATGGTTTTGGCCGAGGCCTTAATCATTTTAGACGTCTTGGCCGAGGCCTTGACAAAATGTTTCCGAATGTCTGGCATTATACATTCCCTCATTTTGAAAGTGGTTATTGATATTGCATGTGATTATTCGACCAGTATAATATCCATGTGAAGGAGTGAATGGCATTATCTCATTTTACTTTTGCCATATTATGTTGAAGTTCAGGTTTAAAAGGCTTTTGTTTTAGTTATACATTGCCTTAAATGTTTATGTTTTTGATGAAAGCTTCCTCTATATTGTTATCCTTACTGAGCATCTGAGCTCACCCCTTTCAATGTTTTAATATTTTTCCAGGATGTGAAGAATAATTTTATGAATGACCTGTCGGGATAGTCAAAAGAGGATATGAGTGTGGACTATGAAGACTTTGTTATTAGTTTTTCACTTTATGATGTAATGTAACATTTATGAATGTATCTAGTGTTTCCAAGGCTACTAAACTAATCGGTCTTTCGAGACTTGATTTTTTGTGATCATGCCAATGTTACGAAGTAATGCACCGACTCTGGGTAGCTGGGGTCGGGGCGTTACAGGTATCCATCCATCCATATCACTACTATCCTAGATGATGGGGAAAACACCTAAAACTCAACACCTCTAAGTGTTTTTAAGGTTATCCAACTCAGGTGGGGTGCATATAAAATAACAAAAACATACATGATATATAGATAACACATAATACCCAACCTATGGGTTCACATCAACAACACTAGTGCACACCACATCACATACAAGTTCCACACATAAACCATTAAAACCACTACTAACACTATATGCAACACACCACACAACCACCACACAAGATAAACAACATTACACTTTCCATTTAAAGCCCCAGATTTTCCATGTAATTTTTTTTAATTATATGGGAATTTTATGAGTCTGTGAAAATTGACGACGCATGATTCTGAGGCCCAGAGTGCCCAGAATGAATTTCTGAACTTTTTTTCAGGTACATTTAGTAAAAGCGCCAATGGGTTTTTGTAAATTTTGAACTAGTGCTCGGAATTGAAATCTGAGGACACCATTGAACTCACAGCACCGATATTCACTTAAGGATACCTTCACCTCGATCGCAGTAGGTTGAGAGTGGAAGTTAGTTTTTGGACTTTTTGTGGGTGTGTTAAAAGAATAAAAATAAAATAAAACATCTTTATTTTATTTTTCTTGTTGAAACCTCCATTTGAGTTATGGAGGTGGGGACCACTTGAGTTTGAAACCCCCTTTTTGAATTTTAGTTGTGGGGACCACCCGAACCCTTATTTAATGTGGGGAAATTCCTTGGAATCCTCCCATTAAATTATGCCAATGTGAATTCAATTTAATGTGCCATTCAATTGTGCCAACGTAATTTAATTTAATGTGCCATTTAATTGTGCCGACTTTAATGTGCCAACATAACTAAATTAATTGTGCCAACCTTAATTAATTTGATAAACCTATTTTAATATATGTTGGATCCTCATTTCTTGGTTGGAAATCATTGGCAAAGGAGATTTGGGAGAACCTTGGAGAACTGGGAAGAAATTTTTCCAATGAAGAACCACCCCCCAACTAAGAGAGAGGAACTAACCCCGAGCCCAGATTGAAAGCATATTTCGGAAGCAACGAACGCCGACGTTCTTCATCGACTATGTCTTTCTTCCTCATGCCACCTCCAATGAACAATTGAGGTAGGGGTTTTTACATGTTGAATTTATTCTATTGAATCTTCATGTCCTAAATTCACGATGATGATGGAAAAATGAACATGGACATCATCCTGCACATTAACCTTACTTCTCTTTCTTTTATTTCTTCACGCGTTCTTCATGCGTTCTTTAACCCCATAATTTTTATTGGAACTAGAAATACAGAGTTTTGATGAGTGTTATATATGGACGCGAAGCCCTCGACACAAGGACCATGAATATGAAATAGTATAATTTTTTGCGCTTGGAACGAAGCCGTAGTGGCTCGTGGAAGAAGGTGACGGCCGACACCCGGACAACAGTGAGGAAGGAAGGGCGGCGTGCGTCTGCGCCACCGGTTGAAGAGGAGGTTGTGGCCCATCGGCCGTGGCAGGGCAAGATGGTGGCCAACAACCGGCTGACCGCATGGAGGAGTGGTGGTGCATGTTCACACCACCAGTGGAGTAGGAGGCCGCGACCTCTTGGCCACGGCGGATGCAGACGACGGCTGGGACCTGCCTAGCCGCAGGTGGACAGCGACGTCGTCGTGCCGCTGGAAGGAAGACCGACCGGCCGAGGTGAACCATACGGAACCGCCGAGCGGTCCTGCGTTCCAGTCAAGCCGCACCACGAGCCGCACCATGGGCCACATCATGGGCCGCACCGGGGGCCGCACTGCGGGCCACACCGTGGGCCATACCATGAGCCGCCCAGCGGGCTGTGCTAATGGGTCACGTCCTTTGCGGGTCGGGCCGAGTCGCCCCCCTACACAGGTTGGGCCCGCTGAGGCCTAGAACATCCAGGTCAGACTTGGACCGGGTCGGGCCTGGTCAGACCGTGTCGGTCCGATCGGGTCGGACCGGACCTAGGCCCATCTGGGGCCAATATTACCTTTTTGGCCATAACTTGAGAACCGAGCGTCTGTTTGACGAACCGTCTATGGCGGCATAATCCTTGGATTGAGACAGTACTTTTGATGTACTCTACTTCAGTTTTGTATAAGTTTGGATTATGTTTAGGTTGGATCAGACCTCGAATCCAACCGGGCCCTCGGAGTGGAAACACTAATAAGTTACAGACTGGGCGAGTGATTGACCCACCGTCTGTTGTGTTGGGTCCCTTTTGACATGAAGTACTTTTGGGTTACTTTTTCATGGAACTTCAGGGTATTTGAGGTATTACCTATGGCTTGGGGAGTGGTTCTCCCAAGCGTGATACACACGGAACCCTACGAATGGCTGGGACTTGATGACTGCTGACCATTTTGACTTAGAGTGACTTGACTGGCCCAATGGGGAGACCCTTTATGTGACGCGGAAGAACCACAATGGGGAGTGACTTTGTGTGACGCGGTAGACCCAAAATGCTTGACAAGAGGATTACCTCAGCAGGCCACGAGGGGGAGCACCTCTGTTTGACACGACAGACCCATGGTGGGGAGCTCCTCTGTGTGACGTGGCAGACCCATGGTACTCGACAGGCGGAGTACCTCAGTAGTCCAAGGTTAGTAGGAAGTGCCTCTGTGTGACATGGTAGGCCCACTGTACTCGATAGAGGAGGATTTCTCCAGCAGCCGAGGTGTTTTGGAATGTTACTTGTTACTATCCCTAGAGAATCTTGTGGCTAGCTATCAGCTTCCATAGCGATCCTATGTGGGTCAGATTCATAATTCTGTTTCTCAGAGTTGTATACCTAGTGTGAGATGAGTCTTTATCTTTGTGATATTATTTAATTCATGGAACAGTTGGGATTAGGGATTTTGAGTTGGGCCTCGTGTTTCCTCATGATTGAGATGGGTTTACTCGACAACTTAGGTATATGTATGGGCATATACCTAAGTAGGGTTGTCAGTTGTTTTCATGTTTTGAGGTTTATCCTATGTGGTTTTTGTGAGACCTTCGATGGTATCGGGGTCCCTATTGAGTATCGTTATACTCACCCCTGTATAGGCTATTCCTGCACCTTGTTGTGTTTGGTGCAGACGACGAACAACGTTGACTGAGGATGAGGGTACCAGGACCGGAGGTAGCTCGGAGGTAGACCATAGACGAGGCATACCACAAAGATGACCATTAGAGAGTTGTACCTACCCTTCAAGTAGGAGTCCTTGGTGGATTTTCATAGGAGCTATACTTAGTTTTACTTTTACTTTCCAGTTTTTCTTTTACTTTACAGTTGAGCTTATATTCTGGCCCCTTTTACTTTCTGTACACACCCTGTTTACTACATAGTTTTACTTTATGCTTGTATCCTTCTTTGTGTTTAGTTGTGTGAGTTAAAGGTTATAAAGGAAATGCCTTTCTGTTTTTAGGGAATATGCCTTTTAGTGTTAGTCACCAGCCCCTGGCCTATGGAAGACGGGCCTGAAGTAGTCACGACACGGGCCCCGAGGGACAAGTCGTGACAAATTGGTATTAGAGGAGTTAAATTATACCAATGAAATAGAACTCTGATATTTTCTAAGTAGAAATAGTGTTAAGTGTTATGGGTGTGGTTTTCAGTTCGGGGAGTCCAGTGTTGGTGCGGTGTCCAACGTATCCATACACTAGGACCCTGAATTCTGATTTCCGAATCAGCGCATGAAAACACTAATTGCATGTGTTTTTGAAAAGTTTGTGTTCACTTTGAGTTATCTCACTAGGTATAAACTTAATGACCCTGACACACCTGTTTCTTTTCATGATGCCTCTATACAGATAGCCAGCCATAATTCCAGTTAGAGTACGTGATAACAGCCCACCGAGCGATGAGGCTTCAATGTAGGGCCCCATTACGACAATTGTACCACCAGGTGGTGTACCAACAGCACCACTAGATGTTGTGCAACCGATGCCACCATCCCCAACAGCAGAGGGTGAACGCCTCTTGAGCATGTTTCACGAGTTCTAGTGCCAGAGGCTACTAAGGTTCCGGGGCGAGACAGATCCACAGGCAGCTGAGGATTGGCTGGAGGCTGTGGTTAGAGTCTTTCGACTGGTAGGGACACCGACTGATCTCATGGTGATCCTTTTCGTCAGCCTTCTTCAGGCAGTAACAGGAAGATGGTGGAGCTTGATGCTCTAGGTTCACCACAAGGTCACTCTCATATGGGCAGACTTTGAGAGCCTTTTCAGGGCAGAGTTCATCCCATAGACCCTATTCTCATCACGTATACATGATCTTATCCACTTGCAGCAGGGTAACATGACTATGGCTCAGTATTCAGCGAGGTTCACCTAACTCTCATGGTACTCCACTGACATGGTGTGTGACCCTTTCCTCAAGTCCTGGACCTTCAAGCAGGGGATCAGACGGGAGATTAGAGCTTTTATGGTTTCTCTCAGCATCCCGACGCAGGTGGGGGTGTTAGAGCGAGCAATTTTAGTAGAGAGTTTCCTTACTGAGCAGTCCCCGATAGTGAGACCCACCACCGGATGACACGTAGCAGATTCATCAGCAACTGGAAATAGACAGATGACATAGAGGTCCAAAAGGACCAGACCTACAGGTGGATGACCGTGGGATATAGGGTCAGTGGTGCGAGTCTTTCGAGGAAAAGCAGGACAGGCTAGAGACACACATTGTTACATGTGCGGCGGGCAAGGTCACATGGCTCGTGACTGCCCAAACCATCGTACCGATGACCAGAAGACGGTCGAGGGACCACTGAGGCAAATATAGAGTTTTGATCGAGGAGTTCCACAGGATGGAGGCAGACGTGGAAGAGGAGTAGGCTATACATCAGGTGATGGGCGACATTTTGAAGTTCTACTACCACCATTTCCAGGTGGTCCACCCTGACCACATGAAGCAGGAGGACAGGGATGATCTCAGCTCTAGGTAGCTGAGGCCTATGACCACGGTGCTCCAGAGATGATTAGAGGTACGATCAGTGTCTACTCCACCTTAGATGCAGTACTTATAGACACATGTTCCAGTCACTCATTTATTGCCACGACCCTCGTTCGGAGCTCAGAGATTCCAACGGAGCCGTTGGCTCAATCCTTACGGCTAGAGACTCCTATGGGAGAAGATTCAATGATTACACACTAGTTATGGCAGTGTGATCTTACTCTAGGAGGTGAGATCTTTAGCTGGGATTTCCTAGTAGTGGCGTCGAGGCCTTACGACATCATCTTGGGTATGGAATGGTTATCCACAGTCCATGCTCAGATTGACTATATCATGTGCAAAGTGTGGTGTGTCTGCATGGATGGGACTAGGTTTTACTTCACTGATAAGAAGGGAACCTTTGTAGTGCATTATGGACTTACCCAGAGGAGGGTGCAGTTGATCCCACATCAGTTGGTTAGCCTTACCCTTGGAGCGGTTGATGTTGAGAGTCCGAGCTATCCTGTAGTGGTGGACTAGTATGTTGATGTTTTCCCTGATGATGTTACGGGTCTACCTCCTCACAGAGAGGTGGACTTTTACATTGAATTGTACCCCGGGATGACACTTATATCTATCCCAGCATATCAGATGGCTCTCACGGATCTTCAGGAGATGCGAGTATAGATGGAGGACTTGTAGAGCAAGGGGTTCATTAGGCCCAGTGTTTCCCCTTGGGCAGCCCCGAATTTATTCACCAAGAAGGCGGATGGGAGTTTGAGACTCTGTGTGGACTATCAGTGCCTGAACCAGGTGACCGTGAAGAACAAGTATCCACTTACAAGGATTTACAATATCTTTGATCAGCTGAAGGGAGCACAATGGTTTTTGAAGATAGACCTCAGATTAGGCTATCAACAGCTTAGGGTATGAGATGAGGATGTGCAGAAGACAACCTTCAGATGTTATTATGGCTATTATGAGTTCTTGGTTATGCCTTTCAGCATGAACAATGCCCCAACAGTGTTCATGGGACTCATGAACATGATCATACAACCATACCTTGATCGCTTTGTGGTAGTCTTCATCAATGACATTCTGATATACTCAACGATGGAGGAGGGTAATGCCTATCATTTGCAGATAGTTCTGGACACACTCCGAAAGCACTAGATTTATGGTAAGCTCTCTAAGTGATAGTTTTGGATACGAGAGGTCCACTTTATGAGACACATTATCTCAGAGGATGGAGTTGCGGTGAATCCAGTGAAGATTGAGGCTGCACTAGCTTGGGAGCCACCCAGGAGCGTGATAGAGGTGTGGAGTTTTCTGGGTTTGTTCGGTTACTACCAGAGGTTTGTGCCTGACTTTTCCAGAGTTGTGGCACCCTTATCATCATTAAAGAAGAAGGGGAAACCCTTTGTGTGGTCAGAGAGATTCCAGTGGAGTTTCCATGAGCTGAGGAAGAGATTGATGAGTTCCACCATCTTGAGGATACCAGAGGAAGGCATTGAGTATGTAGTCTACTACGATGCATCAGGGACTGGGCTTGGATGTGTCCTGATGAAGGAGTAAGTAGTGGTCGCATTTGGTTCTCGACAGCTGAGACAACATGAGTAGAACTGCACTACCCATGACTTGGATTTGGAAGTAGTAGTCTTTGACTTGAAGATGTGGCGACATTACTTGATGGGAAAATGTTTTACAGTATACTTTGATCACAAGAGTCTCAAGTATGTCTTCTCTCAAAAGGAATTGAACCTAATATATTGGCATTGGATTGAGTTCCTCTAGGACTATGACTTCGAGATAGTTTATACTCCTGGGAAAGGAAATATTGTAGCAGATGCACTCAGAAGAAGATCTAGTATACAGTTGTTGAGTGAGGTGACAGAGAAACTATCCGCTTTTCATATATCCTATGTGGATCGATATGGGGAAGCCTATCTTCAGTCTCTAATAGTCACTCCCCCAATCCTTCAGCAAGTCAGGGAGGCACAACTTGGGGACGCAGACTGCAAGGTTTGACATGATCAGATATCCATAGGACAGACACCTGATGGATTTTATGAAGGTGGGGAGCATGTCATCCTCTTCAGAGGGTGTACTATGGTACCAGTAGCACATAGGGAGGAAGTGTTGAGGGAGTTCCATATGTCCCCTCTATCGGTACATCCAGGGGTAGCGAAGATGTACCAGGACCTTCAGTGTCAGCACTGGTGGCCGGGAATGAAGAAGGCAGTGGAAAAGTTAGTCTCTCGGTGCCTCACTTGTCAGTAAGTGAAGGCATAACATCAGGTTCCAGCAAGCTTTGTTCATCCATTAGAGTAACCAGAGTGGAAGTGGGATGAAATTTCCATGGACTTCGTGATGGTACTTCCATGCATGTCCAGGAGTCATGATTCTATTTGGGTGATCGTTGACCGACTCACCAAGTCATCCCACTACCTACCTATCATAGAGTAGATATCAGTAGAGATCTTGGGACACCTCTATGTGCAGAATATTTTATGGATTTATTAAGTGCCATATATGATTGTCTCCAATCACGATGCATGTTTTACTTCCCATCTATGGAAGTGGTTGTAGGAGGCGTTCGGGACACAACTTCGGTTGAGCACCACCTTCCACCCTTAGACGGATGGTCAGATGGAGAAGACCATAAAAAACCTCAAGGACATGCTATGTGCTTGCATCCTTGATTTTGACTGCAGTTGGGAGGATCACTTACCTTTGGTAGAGTTCGCATACAACAACAGCTATCACTCCACTCTCGGTATGGCACCATTTGAGGCATTGTAAAAACAACCTTGCAGATCACCACTATGCTGGACTGACCTAGGAGAGACAACACTTGTGGGACCAAGGATGGTACGGGCTACCACAGAGAAGATGTAGATCATCCAGGAGCAGATGAAGGCTACACAGAGCAGGCAGAAATCTTATACTGACAGGAGATAGAGACCTATGGAGTTCGAGGATGGCGACCATGTCTTTTTACGGGTCTCACCTCAATAAGGTTTGCAGAGATTTGTCTGGGGCGGCAAATTATCTTCGAGGTTCATCCGACCCTTTCAGGTCCTCAGCAGAGTTGGCGAGGTGGCTTACCGCTTAGCTCTTCCACCTTAGTTTCACTAGGTGCATGACGTTTTCCACATATCCCAGCTGAGGAGATATTTGCACGACCCTTCACACATCATTGACTGGGGTGAGATGGACATCGACGATGGGGCAACATTTACAGATGTTCTAGTAGATATTGAGGATCGACATGAGTGGGTCCTTTGTGGGTGGTAGATACCTATGGTGCGCATTCACTGGCAGAACGAGAAACTCCAGGAGAGAACATGGGAGTGGGAGGCTCAGATACATGCTCAGTACCCCCAATTTTTCCCTAGTTTATGTTGTGGATTTTGGGGATGAAAATCCCTAAGGTGGGGAGAATGTAAAGACCCATATTTTTCCATGTAATTTTTTTTAATTATATGGTAATTTTACAAGTCTGCGAAAATTGACAACGCATGATTCTGAGGCTCGGAGTGCCTAGAATGAATTTCTGAACTTTTTTTCAGGTACGTTCAGTAAACGTGCGAGAAGGTTTTTGTAACTTTTGAACCGGTGCTCGGAATTGAAATTTGAGGACACTGTTGAACTTACAACGCTAGTATTTGCTTATGGAGACCTTCACCTCGACCATAGTAGGTCGAGAGTGAAAGTTAGTTTTCAGACTTTTTGTGGGTGTGTTAAAAGAATGAAAATAAAATAAAACATCTTTATTTTATTTTTCTTGTTTAAACCTCCATTTGAGTTATTGAGATGTGGACCACCTGATTTTGAAACCCCCTTTTTAATTTTAGTGGTGGGGACCACCCGAACCCTTCTTTAATGTGGGGAAATTCCTAGGAATCCTCCAATTAAATTTTTCCAATGTGAATTCAATTTAATGTCCCATTCAATTTAATGTGCCATTTAATTGTGCCAACTTTAATGTGCCAACATAACCAAATTAATTGTACCAACCTTAATTAATTTGATAAAAATATTTTAATATATGTTGGATCCTCATTTCCTGGTTGGAAATCATTGGAAAAGAAGAGTTGTGAGAACCTTGGAGAACTGGGAAGAACTTTCTCCAACAAAGAAATACCCCCAACGAAGAACGATGAACCAACCCCGAGCCGGATCATAAGCGTCTTGAGGAAGTGAAGAATGACGACGTTATTCATCAACTACGTCTATCTTCATTGCACCACCTCCAACGAACAATTGAGGAAGGGGTTTTTACATGTTGAATTTATTCTATTGAATCTTTATATCCTAAATTCACGAAGGCGATGGCCAAATGAACATGACCATTATCCCGCACATTAATCTTGCTTCTCTTCCTTTTATTTCTTCACATGTTCTTCAAACCCCTAATTTTTATTGGCGCTGGAAATACAGAGTTTTTCTGAGTGTGATATATGAACATGAATCCCTCGACACAAGGATCACGAATATGCGATCGCATAATTTTTCAGTCTTGGAATGAAGCCGTAGTGGCTCATGGAAGAAGGTGAAGGCTGGAACCCGACTAGACACGAGGAAGGAAGGGCGGCGTGTGTATGCACCGCTGGTTGAAGAGAAGGCTGTGGCCTATCAGCCGTGGTAGGGCAAGATGGAAGTTGGAAATCGGCCGTCTGCATGGTGGAGTGGTAGCATGCGTCCGCGCCGCTGGTGGAGCTAGAGGCCGCGACCGCTTTACTGCGATGGAGGTAGACGGTGGCCGACACCCAGCCGGCCGTTGGTGGACAACGGCGCCGTTGCGTCACTGGAAGGAAGACCGGTCAAACATTTCAGCTAGATGAGGAACACCATGTGGGACCACCGAGTGATTCTATGTGCCATCCAGGCTGCACTATGGGCCGCACCGTGAGGCCGCATTGGGAGGCCACACTGTGGGCTGCACCGCGAGGCTACACTGTGAGCCGCACTACGGGCCACACCACGAACCGCCCAGTGGGCCGCGCTAAGGGGTCACTCCCTTCATGGCCCAGGCCGAGATTCCCCCTATGTGGGCTAGGCTAGACCATGGCCCAGCGGGCCGGGCCCGCCGAGGCCCATGCCATCTGGGCCAGACCGGGTCGGACCAGACCCGGGCCCATCTGGGCCCAGTATTTCCTTTTTGGCTATAACTTGAGATCTGGGCGTCCCTTTAACGAACCATCTGTGGCGCCAGAATCCTTGGATCGATATGGTACTTTTTATATACTCCACTTGAGTTTTGGATAAGGTTGGAGTATGTCCGGTGTGGATCAGACCCTAAATCCAACCAGGCCCTCAGAGAAAAAATGCTAATAACTTACAGACCAAGCATCCAATTCACGCGTCGTCTATTTCATTGGGTCCCTTTTGATGTGACAGACCTTTGGGTTAATTTTTTGTGGAACTTATAGGTGGTTGAGATATGAACTATGGCTTGGGGAGTGGCTCTCCCAAGCGTGATATGTATGTAACCCTACGACTGGCTAAGACTTGACGACTGCTGGCCATTTCGACTCAGAGTGACTTGATTGGCCCAGTGGGGAGAACCTTTGTATGACGTGGTAGACCCATGGTGGGGAGATCCTTTGTGTGAAATGGCAGACCCATGGTACTTGGCAGGAGGAGTATCTTAGCAGGCCACGAGGGGGAGCACCTCTATGTGACGCAGCAGACCCATGGTGGGGAGTGCCTCTGTGTGACATGGAAGACCCATGGTACTTGACAGGAGGAGTACCTCAAAAGTACAAGGTTAGTAGGAAATGTCTTTTTGTGATACAGAAGGCCCACTGTACTCGATAGAGAAGGAGTTCTCCAGCAGCCGAGGTGTTCATAATGTTACTTGTTACTATATCTAGAGAATCCTATGGATGGCTATCAGCTTCCATAGCGATCCTATGTGGGTCAGCTTCATAATTCTATTTCTCAGAGTTTTATACCTAGTGTGAGCCGAGAATTTATCTTTGTGATATTCTTTCCTTCATGGAACATTTGTGATTTTGGTGTTTTGAGTTGGGCCTCGTGTTTCCTCATTATTGAGATGGGTTTACTCGACAACTTAGGTATATGTATGGGCATATACCTAAGTAGGGATTTCAGTTGTTTTCATGTTTTTAGGTTTATCATCTGTGGTTTTTGTGAGACCTTCAAGGGTCTCGGGGTCCCTACTAAGTATCATTATACTCACCCCTGCACGGGCTACACACGCACCTTGTTGTGTTTGGTGCAGACGACGGACAACGCTGACTAAGGAAGAGGGTACCAGGACTGAAGGTAGCTCGGAGGTGGACCATAGATGAGGCATACCGCAGAGATGACCATTAGAGAGTTGTACCTACCCTTTAGGTAGGAGTCCTTAGTGGGTGTTCACAGGATTTGTACTCATTTTTACTTGTACTTTCCAGTTTTTTTTGTACTTTACAGTTGAGATTGTATTCTGGACCCTTTTACTTTCTATACACACCCTGTTTACTACATAGTTTTACTTTGTGATTGTATCCTGCTTTGTGCTTAGTTGTGTGAGTAAAATGTTATAAATGCAATGCCTTACCATTTTCAGGGAATACGCCTTTCGGTGCAAGTCTCCGGCCCCTGGCCTATGGAAGGCGGGCTTGGGGTAGTCATGGCACGGGCCCTAAGGGACGGGTTGTGACATTCCACTTACAAGTTTCTCCACATTTGTTCATTATCCATTTCATGTCACATTACACTACTCATTCATTTATTCAATTCAGTTATCCAATTACCACACATTCATTTCCTAGTCCATCTTGTTTATCTACTAGCCTATTTTTGTTTCATTTATCATCACATTTTAACTCACAGATAACCAGGTAACTATCTAAACCACGCCATGATACAACTGGATCAACTCATAAAAAACACCACCATAACACCACCCATCCACTATCTTCATTATGTCACATCACCTAATCCATCTCGTGATAGAACATCCATATCGCATTATCATCACATACCACAAAAAATCTACTGCACCACAACCATTGCACGACAACCATTATGCCACAACCACTACACCATAACCTCATCACACTATATCACACAAGTGACCACATCACATCCATTCCCACTGCACACCAACCACTATGCCACAATCACTATGACATAACCTCATTTTACTACATCACACAACTGCCCACATCACATTCATGCTAAACAACCACCACATTATTTCCCCATATACTACATAACCCACACGGTCACTAATATTATTTCACAAAAACCCAAAACACATAGGGAAAAAAATCACAATAATGAAACAACAACATAAACAAACTTCCACAATTATTTAGAGGAATTATCATATATATTCTTTATTTAGCATGGGTATTATCACACAAACCAGATGTACAGGGGAAACCAATTTATTAAAAAAAAATATATTATTTAACATTTTATTCAGGGTGTTATCACACAAAAACACAGTAAGGGTCATTACATAAAAAAACTACAACAAAAACAAGGCTCCCAACAATATTTATTTTCAGAATTGGCAATAGGAATGCATAATATAATCAACAACATATATTAAAGTAGTAAAGCCTATGATAACCCCCCTTTACTATCAATTTTAGACATTACAATTAATTATATCATTACGCCAACCCTTAATATTCCACCAATGATAATAAAAACATGAAGATCTCTCACATAACACATAAAATGGTGATAAAAAGGATCCCCTACCTCAAGGAAGCTTTCAGATCTCACTATGCACTGCAGGGTGAAAAAGATACTATCCAGAAACCATCGCCACATAAGGAAATCATGGATCAACCTACACCACACCAAAGGGTTATAAAAAAAGTAATTAATACACACCCCAAACCAAAAACACACCACCTTGGTATATCTATGAATAATAATAGAAGGAAACCCATGGGAAAGAGAGGAGAAATCACCACGAATCACCACTGAGCATCCACCAGAACCCAAGGATCCAAGAAATAGAGAAGAGGGATAGAATATCTCCTTGGGGTTCCTAGGATTCATCTAGAATGAGAGAGATACGTATGACTGAATGAAATAAAAATGTCTAAAAGGGTTATAAAATAAACTAGAACCCGAAACTTTTATATCGTGTAACACATTCACGATGTGAATTCCCATTTTTCCAACTTCTACTGAAATTCACATCACTTAAGTTCAAATTAATTAAACTTCATGAATTCACCATTCACAAAATGAATCCATTTCATGATGAACACCTCATCTAAACACACGATGTGAATTCATCGACTTCACAAGACGCGCATCACCAATTCACGTTGTGTTAACCATTCATGACATGAATATCCTGAAGCAACTCTGATACACCTCCAACCACCAAAAATCCCCCTCAAAACTTCTCTGAAACACCTCCATCACCCAAAACCAACAATTTAACAGATCAAGAAGGCACTGACCATTAAAAGGGAGGTTCACATTTTGTAAACCATGCAAGGGGAGGCTGAAAACCGTGCAGTCTTGGATAGAGACAACCGCACGACCTCTGTACAATTTAAAAAACTGCATTGGCTCCCTAAAAAACCATGTGACCTAACCCCCTATTGTATAGAGGATAATTCAAAGCTGGAACATGATTTTTACATCCATGTGACCAAACTGTGTTCCTATTAAAAAGTGGGGGAATTTACCATTTCTCTCTTGTAACATCCCGACCTGGGTGCCACATGCTGGTTCCCCAAGCCGATTGGTTACATGACATCAGGAGAACATTCCCATATGCCAAATACTACTTACTAATAGTGAGGGTATAATATATATATAATGGGGAGATTATACCCTCTATATCAAAGAAGAACAAAAAATAAATAAATTACCAATATCCAAACAATAATAAACAAAAACCATAATAATACTATAACCAATAAAGACCAAAATCACACGATAATCTAAAACATGGAAAATAAACATAAACCAATGTATTAAATTTTTCATTCCATATGTGAGTCATGTGTCAAATGAAAACCAAAATAAATACACACTCATAACTCCCAAGTGGGTTATAACATCATGTATTATTCCCTCATCCATGCTCCACCTCGATTTAACCATATAACATAGGGATATTTCCCTTATCCTATCCTACAAACATGAAATCTATTTGGTTACATATCAGATAGCCTAAGTAGGGTGTGAGTACAACTCAGTATGCCACCACCAATGACATCTAAAAAAATATCTAGTCTAGAATAGTGTATATAGCTGTATAAAGAATAAAGAAAAAATGAATAATAAATAGTTTTCACATTAAAATACTGTATAATTAACAACATAAATTCTAGAGTTCATGATGATACCTAAACCAACAATACCTGCTTTGGCCTATGTCAGAGTCTAAACCATCCACCAAGGGATATCACATTTCATTCAACCATGGGATTCCATTAATCATTTAATTTCTAATTTCACATTTAGATAACGAGGTCCAAGAGCAGTAGTTTGTCACCCCATGGGTATTTGGAGCAGCAGTCCCTCTCCCACTACTCAGGGCCTAGAGTGACATTCTAACATCTCGTGGGTATTTGGATCAGCAATACCTATCCCCAAAACTCATTCATAATTATCACATCCCATGATTCCACATTAAAAACCCATTCATTAACCATTTCCACAATTCATTATTCAACCATTTTCATAAAATCATTTGTCAACCATATTCACAATTCCAATTATCAACCAAGCATAATTTATAAGTCATCAATTCAATAATATTGACACACCCCAATGGTAGATATAAATTTCATAATCCAATTAATCAATAAATTTAATATACCCATTATTCCATCAATTTCATAATCCCATGTTGAACCAATTGATTAATTTAATTTAGAATGCAATTTCCCAACTCAAAAATTGAAATTTTATATACACACAATTATAATCAAGACTTTGGGAATTGAAAATTAGACCACCTACCTCAAGGCCGTTAATGAATTCTCACCAACCCATAATCCCAATTTGATATGAATCTATCAAAAACACAATGGCTCGAAAGATCTAGGACCAATACCCATGACCAAGATCCAAAGGAATAAGATCCATTAAAACCTAGATCTAAACCATCACCAATAGAGGATAAATTATCCCCATTCATTGGGAAAGAGAGATAGAAGATAGAAAAAACTATATGGGGAATAAATTACATAATTTAGAGGAGATTATCCTTTAATCGGTTCTTTGATTCATCAAGAAAGGTATTAGAGGAGTCTTGGAATCCTCTTGGGAGCTTCCAAAATTGAAGAAATGTATCTAGGGATGAGAAAAGTCAAATGGGGATAAAAATATGGGGTTCAAGAATTTAAAATAAAATTTTTGGGGATTAAAAACCCATGCACATGGTTTCTTGGGCTGAGGCATATGCTTTTCCAAACCGTGCTCCTTAACCATGCACCTCTACTTAGGGGGTGAATGGTTACTCCTAGGTGGGCGTAAGGTTTGAAAAACCATGTGATAAACATGAAAAATCCCCTCTATATGAGGGTGCACAGTTTGGGGAGGGAGGCTTCATGGTTTTTAAAAACCGTGGGCCACCTCCTATCCCTCTAAAATAGGGTTCACGATTTCTTGGAGCAAGTCACACAATTTACCCCAACCGTATACCAACTGTGCATAGCCCCATGGGCTTCCAAATCTCTATAATTTCACCCAAAACAACCCCAAGACGAAACCCAAACAAGGTAAAACGAAGGAACAGGTAAAATAGTACTTGAAAACGTGCACAATACATCTCCAGAAAGGTTAGAATCTTACAAGATCCCCATATTATAACAGCTCATCCTCTACCTGTAATCCCAAGCATCTCTAAGATTCTGAGGTAAAAAGATTGGTCCACTAAGATCATATATTTTATTTTCTCTCCCATATTTCCTCCTAAACATGACCATGTTTCTACAACACTTGGAATATCATCATGTTCTTTCTCCCCAACACTTTCTCACTAAGATCCATAACACGAATTAGATGTTCCTCAGAGGACGCATCGGCCTCAAGCACAACATCATCAACATAAAATGAATGAAAAGGGTTGGGGTGATATTTCCATAGATGTGACACATGAAAAATATATTTCATAGCACTATACCTCTATGGAAGATTAAATTGGTACGCCACTGGCCTAATTCTCTCCATAATCTCAAACGCTCCAACAAACCTGGACGCCAACTTACCCTGCCTCCGAATCCTATGGTGACCCAATCTAGGTGACACCCAATGGGACACATGATAACCCACTATAAACTCAAGGGTTCAATGATATTGATCAGTATATGACTTCTAGATACTATGAGATGGAGCCATATGATTCTGAATCAACTAGACTTTCTCTAATGTCTCCTACACGAGACTCAATACCAACAAATTAGACTCACCTGCCTCCATCCAGTATAGAGGTGAACTACATAGCCTACCATAAAGTGCCTCATATGGTTACATATGAATATTTTCCTAATAACTATTTTTATAAGAGAAATCAATGAGTGCTAAGTGCTTCTCTTAAGACCCACAAAAATCAAGAACACATGACCGTAGAATATCCTCCAATAATTGAATAGTATGTTTCGAGTACCCATCTATCTGTTGGTGGAAATATGTGCTTAGAAATACCTGTATTCCAAGTGAATTATTCAAGACTTTCCAAAAGTGTGAAGTAAAACACGATTCATGGTCTAAAAATATGCTCAGTTTCACCCTGTTTTAATGGACTATCTCCCAAACATACATCCCCCCAACTGATCTACTATGAAAGTCTCCCAAATAGGAAATAAACGGGATACTTTATTTACTCAATCTACAACCACTCATATAACATCATTTTTTGAGGCATAATTAAAAGACCCACCATGAAGTCCATGGTAAATTCATCCCACTTCAATTATAGAATGGGAAATGGCTATAGTCAACCATTGGGTTGTTGATACTTGGCATTCACTTGTTGACATGTGTAGCATCGTGTCACGAACTGTAAAATATCTTTTTTCATTCCCGACCACCAATATTGTCAATGTAATTCATGGTACATTTTATTAAAACTAGGATGTACCACATACTTCCAGGCATGAAATTAATGCATCATCTCCTCTCACATACATGTAAGCACAAAAACACAGTTTTAGAGATAGATGATCTCATCCTCAAATATAGTCAAATCAAAGGTGAATCCCATACTTTAAGGATTTACCTCAAGGAAAAACACTCTACATCCTCATACTAAATCTCCCTAATATAGATTAGATATGTGGAATTAACTATTACTAATATGAGGATCATCTTTTCCTACCCCTCCCAAACCATAATATGCATCTCATCTAACAAAGTCATCATTTTCCACTCAAAACTAGACTCATGAACTATATGATTTTGAGTTTTCTTGCTCAAAGAATCAGTAAAACTATTTACCTTCATAGGTGTATATGCTTGATCAAATTCAAATGACTATATATAATCAACCCATATCTGTTGCTAAAGATTCAAATATTACTGTGAAAATATATGTTTTAATATCTTGTGGTCAATATACATAGTAAAATTTTCACCCAACATATAATGTCGCCAAAACTTTAAGGAATAAACCACTATAGCTACTTGAGATCATGTATAGGGTAATTCCATTCATGTTGACTTAACTACCATGAACCATATGCCACAACTTGATCCACCTGTATCAACAATACTCCAATTCCTATCCTAGATGTATAAAAAAACAAGGTATACTCCTCACCCGGCTTGGGTAGGATCAAAATTGGTGCACTAGTCAAATGGTTCTTCAATTCCTAGAAAGAATTGTCACATTATCCAGATCATTCAAACTTGATCCCTTTCTTGATCAAGCCTGAAAGTGGTACTTCCAAGAGGAAAAAATCTTGGTTGAATATTTGATAATAACCCACTAAACCTAGAAAGATATGGATGTAAAAAAAATTCTTGGGCTGCTCCCAAGAAACAAATTATAACACTATATCTAAGTTTACTTACACACCTTCCTATGAGATGATGTGACCCATGAAATTTACCTAGTCGATCCAGAATTGACACTTAGATAGCTTGGCATATAGCTGATGGTCTCTTAGTGTACTCAAAACAATGTAAAGATGTTGGGAATGATCATCATGAGTCTCAAAGTACACCAAGATTTCATCCACAAAACAACCATGAACAAATCTAGGTATGGGTGGAAGATTCAGTTAATTAAGGACATAAACACAACCAGAACATTCTTCAGCCTGAACAACATCGGGACGAACTCATATAGGCCATACCTACTTCTAAATCTATCTTTGGTATATAATATGTCCTAACTCTCAACTGATGATACCCTGACCTCAAGTCAATCTTAGAGAAAACACAATCTCCTATCAATTGGTCAAAGAGATCATCGATACATGGAAGAGAATACCGGTTATTCACCATAATATGATTCAACTTCTAATAATAAAAACATAAACACAAGTTTCCATCATAATTCTTATAAAAAAAGAGTAGAGAACCCCAATGTGATGTATTCGGATAGATAAATCCCTTATCCATCAAATCCTCTAGCTGAGTCTTAAGTTATTGAAGCTATATTGGTTCCATTCTATAAGGTGGAATAGAAATTGGCCCCTCTCTAGGAATGAACTCAATTATAAACTCATCATACCTCTAAGTTGGCATCCCTAAGAATTCCTCAGGAAACATGTCCAAGAACTGGTCCACTATAGGTGGAAATCCACAAGGTTTCACACTGCCATCATCCAACAAATTACTTAAACTTGAGTGGTGAGCTCCACCAGTTGCTAATGAACTGGCCCTGCATGGCCTTCTTTGATATCCCACTCTCCACGATGAACATAACTATTACCCTTAAGAGATGTAAAAGTTATCCTCTTATGGTAATAGTTTATGTTGGAATGGTATGATACCATCTAGTCCATAACCAAAATCAATTAAAATCCTAAAATGTCAAGGATGTAAAGATCCCAAAAAAATGATACTCACTAACCTTGAGAGAACATCCCTTGTACAAATAGATTTCCCTCAACCACACTCCCAATGGTGTATTGATCATCATAACCCCACTCAAAAACACCACTTCCACACTAAATTTTTTCACAATATTTAATGATATAAAATAATGAGAGGATCCTATATCAAATAAGGCACTAGAAATCATAGAAGCAATAAGAATGGTACCTATGATTGTCAACATCCAAAACTCACTATCCACATGTGCAGGATAAACCACATGCAACTTTACTTCCCCTCTTCATTGTGATACAGTCCAAGTCCACTAAGATACACCACTCTATTGATATGGTCACTCTTGACCTGATGTACTATGTCTACTACCTCCACCTCCAAAACTAGAAAAACTCCAACTACAAGACTGGTATGTGGTAAATGACCCCCTCCGGGGGTTCTGACTCTGTCTGGTTCCTCCATCACTACCCATAGGTCAAGGGTTTTTACAGTACCTCTACAAGTGCCCCATCCTACTATAGGCTCGACAATACACTAGTGGTTGTGGATACTAGTTATGAATGTGCTTCATCCCACCACACTGGTGAAATCATATTCTATTACTGCTTTGAGTAACTGATCCTTCTCCCTAGACTCTCTATCTTCCACCCACTGTTAAACATTATCAAAGAAATGATTCCTACTATTGGAATAAATACCTCCTGGTCTTCTAGCAGAATCCACCCACATTCCACTAGAAGTCTCCTTCAGGTTCCCCTCATAAATGAGATCTCGATTCACCACTTCTAAAAACTTCTTCAGCTAAAAATATTAACATGGGATTTAATATTACATTTAATCCCATCCTAAATTTTTTTTCTTCTATAGTTTCCTCATATCCTTACAGTTTTGGAACAAATCACTTAAAGTTAGTAAAGAATCTAGCATAGTCCATCACAAACATACTCCCCTAAGGTCAGCCTCATAAACTCTGCTTCCCTCTCATGCCTGAGAATATCAGGGTAAAAGTGTTCCAAAAAATTCTCCTAGAAGTCATTCCATTCCATGTTCTCTAGATATCCATCCCAAGTATTAATGTCCCATTAAATATTATCTTGACTATGTAACATATAATTTTCCATATTGACCCTATTCTCATCAGGGGTCTCTAAATGATCAAGGATGTTCTGAAAGAACTCAATACAGAACTCTTATACCTAAGTTACACCATCTTTGGTGAAGGTAAGGTGATTTTACAACTGAAAATACCATGTCAGGTCAGATATATTCCTCATAGACCACCCTGGGTTTGTTTCCATAAAATTCATAAATCAAACAATGTTCTCATAGAACTTCTCTCCCACTTCTTCACCCAATAAAATTGAATCCTCCTGTTCCACTAATGGAGAATCATTTCCATCCATGTCCTCCTGTCTTCCTATCAATAAGCTTCATCATGGAGGCATATCTATAAAATTACAAACATAATTCTTATGACACATAACACGTCATTAACATGTTTTAACAAGAGGGATTCATATAATTACACAAAAATTCATTCCCCCATTCCTCTTCAGATGGTCAAAACCAAGGCACTAACACCATCCTATAGAATCCCTCATCTGGGTCATGGTTAACATAGGTTAAAACATTTTCATAAATGTAACATCCCGACTCAGAAGCCACTAAACCAGTGCTCCGAGCCGGTTCACCACAAGGCCTCAAGCGCACCTCCCCGTACGCCAGAGGCTGCCGATTAGTAGCGAAGGCCTAGGGTGTGATAGTGGGGAGACTATCCCCTCATACCAGAGTAAGAAAACAGTGGAAATAACTAATTATCATACACAACAGAAAGTAAACAGAGTGCGGAAGCAGTACAAAATAGAAATAGAATTAGTTGTAATAGTAAAATGCTGTAAAATCCCGAACAACTATGCAATACAATACAACACTGGTCACCCACCGGGCCGACTATACAGATACAAGTACAAAAGAAAATGAAAGTAAAAGTACAGGGCTATGCTACTATCTCCGAGCCAAACCACGTACCTGATCTCCAGACACCGTCGAACTGCTGCAACCCGATCAGTAGAACCACTCGAGCAACTCCGCTCGATCATGCAACACTGGGCCTCAACCCTATCCACCATAAAACTCGTGCTTAACCTGAAAAAAAGACATAAGGTCTACACGTACACTGAGTTGCACATGCAAGGGTGATAAATAATCTTAGTAGGACACCCTGAAAATCAACCTATAACTGTGCTGCTAATAGTGTATGCAACAACAATGTGCTCAGCCTAGCTGGAACACAACAATAAGAAGTAAACCAAACGTGCAACCATAGTTGAACTCAGGGTGTGTAATCCCTGTCAACTGGGCAAGTACCACGATGGATGTCTATATCTATATACATACACATATATAGTCCCATACCTATACACATATACATAAATATGAATATTCATGATTAAGTGATTCAAATAACAAGAAACCACATCAGTAGTCGATCATTAGAACCATAGTCCCGATCTCTTGGACATCCTGTGCAATGGAATTGAGCTGGACATCATGCCACTCAAGATTTATATCATTAAGTTGATCTCTGGGCCCGTAAACCCATAGACATATACCTGCTTCGGCCAAAGCCGGAAATATATCTCTGAATAAGTTAACCAAAAAAAGTAACCAGTTCAATATAATTCAATTCTGAGTTTCTCTGAGACTCGGCCTAGACCGACCATCTCCTATACCAAAGCCACAACAGAAACCACAACAGGCTATCAACAAGTCAAAGATAAAACAATGCCAAGTCTGTGATGTAGCTTGGAAGGTTCAACAGAATAAATCACCATATTTAATATACAAATTAACCACAGTCCTTAGACAGGTGAATCCTTGCCCTCAGGAAAACAGGAACAAAACCCTCAGGTGACTACCCTTAGGCATAATGAATACTGCCCTCAGGAATATGAGATACCGCCCTCAGGCACAGAAGCTACTAACCTCATGTATAATAAATGTTCTACTTAGGCTAAACAATGCTTCCCTCAGGCTAAACAAGCATTGCCCTCAGGCATGAGAAACGTTGCCCTCAGGCTAAACAAACACTTTCCCTCAGGCGAAACAAAACACTTCCCTCAGGCTAAATAAAATACTTCCCTCAGGAATTCCAAAGGATATCAAGTAACCAGGATGAGCCCAACATACAACAAGCATTAATATATGTTTCCTCTTAGGAAAACTTAATGCACAAAGTAATCATGGCATACCCTCGGGTATCCTGGCCAAACGGCTAAACAGAGAAATACACCCCCGAGGTGGTCCTGGATCCAAGCAGTGATCCCAAACAGCAGTTTAAACTTATCATTATATTATCTACAAAAATTTAGATATCTTTTCATCAAAGTCCTCATCCATAAGACACCCCAATCATGGGTTCGTAGCACAACGGTACACAAAAACACACAACGGTTGGAATTAAAACACCAGACCACCTACTACTCAGGAACACAAGGCAAAGTAGGCATCACAAAAAATAGGAAGGTGCCTCATGTCAGACTCAAAAACCACCAACCAGGAATCACCTCTGGTAACCAGTACAACATCAACAACCCAAGTCAGATATAAACAAACAAGTGAGGGTGGCCGAACACCCAACCCAACACTAAAAACATAATACCACAGGATTACAAGTTTGTAATGGGTTTTAGATGACACCCGAACACCTTCTCTACCCAAATACGATGTAACAACTGAAGTCGTTCAAACAATGGGCACCCTCTGGGTCCCACAAGTCAAACACCAAGGATTCATCCTACTCGAGATCCTCCAAATAACTAGAGAGAAGGAATCCTACACGGGATACTTAGCAAAGAGGAATCCTACATGGTATCCACGAATGAAGAAAAAAAGAGGCAACCCATAACAGGGGTACTCTCAAACAAAACATGAGAGAGTTCCTACAAGGACTCCCTAGTTTAGCACACAAGCAAGGCATCCCTCAGGGGACCCTTAGAAGCATCCGGTCTCACGACCTATTAGGACAGAAGGGAATGTGTCACAAGGGAAACATCCTCTAAAGAATAGGTTATGGAAGATAGCTCACATCTCATATCCTATTAAAGGTCTCATCTAAGTTGGTCCGAACACCCAACTTATCATACACGCCAAGTCTCACTCTCAGGTGACAACTGAACTCGATAATTGGAGGAAGAACCCCTAAATTTAGATAAAACCACAAAAACCCCATTTATATGACCTATAAATTTAAAAAGTATTCCACCATCGTGATCTAAGAAAAAATATGCTCAGAATCGACTACTCACATGCCCAATTCCGACTTCCAGAGCATAAGATATCCCAAAATTTCCCAACTGAAGCAGTACATGGCCAGAGTACATGGCCAGAGCACCTTGGGCCTGCCTGTGTAATAGTACACGGTGTGTATTTTATTGTACATGGTGTGTACTGTTCAAAAAAAGTTACTCCATGTCTGTTTTCACCCGAACACATGCCCAAGTACCACTACATGGCGTGTACTTTACTGTACACGGCGTGTACTTTACTGTACACGGCGTGTACTTCAAAAAAAACCATTATTCCGTGTTCTATTCCACACGGCCAGCCACACGACCACCCACTACACGGAGTGAACTCAAAGTACACAGAGTGTACATAAGAAAACTACATCTTACCATAATGGGAAGAACACTCAGCATGTTCCCCTAGAACACACGCCGTGTATACTGGGTTTTCCGATAGGAAATCCCTAAAAACACCCGATTCGCCCGTTTTCGCCCCTGAAACAACAGATCGAGCCCCATGGGCATACAAGAAAGAAATATAAGGCTTTAAAAACTTAAAAAAACCTGTCTAAAGGAGATCTATGGCTAAAACACAAATTTCCCTACCTTTGGGTGGAAATCACCGAAGCCTCGGTTGATTTCACGGTCCACGGATGCCGCACGCCGACTCAGCGCGTCGAGGGCTTCGAATCAATACCCTTCTTGCCTTCTGTCTCTCCCTATTTATCAATATCCAAAATCTCCCATGGGACACGGCCAATGAGGAGAACCTATGAAGCGTATGAAAGGAAGAGGAGGAAGAAATAAGAAAGAGAAAAGGAAAGAAGAAAAGAAGAGGAAGAAAAGGGGCCCGGGCCGGCCCCGGTGCCCGACATGAGTTTATGACTTCTCTAGGCTAAACTCCCCATTCCAGACTCAAAGGAGTAGACAGAATCTCAATTTGATGCTCCGTTTAAAAGTTATTGCCAAACGAACCTATGCGAATAATTTAATATTTAATTTAATAATATTAAATATTAAATATTCCGCCAAAATTCGAACAACTCAGAATTCCTCCAAACTCTTGACCTAGGGTAAACACCCTATTCCGGGACCAACAGAGTTGTCAGAAAAATTATCTGAGATTATCTGGTAGGGTAAAATGACCATTTTACCCCTCATGAGCGTCTAAGAGCAAAAATTCAAAATTTTGCTCAAAACAACTGTTTGGAAAAACATGGGTTCTTACAAACTCCCCACCATAAACATTATCATCCCCAAGAAGCCCAGTTAAAGGACCAGTAGCCATGCTACCAACCCGAGCATCTACAAAACCAAGCTATATGAACCGTCCAACGACCAACCTTATAGCATTAACAACCACTTCTACACAGAAGACATTCAACTACAACCAATCCGGTACTCCCCATCATAGGAATACCCTTGTCGCCATCTTTAGAGAAAACATATAAGCTCAAAAGCTCATGGAAAACACCGAAGTTTAACCTAAACAAGGAAAACCACCCTCAAAGGGCCAATGGTTCACTCCCCACCATATGTATTTCCTTAAACCGCTCTAAGATCACAACCAGAAAAGGTTCCATCCTCAACAGGGATGAACCTTAGGAAATGAAAAGGAGCTCGATGAAGGTTGAATATCTCTCAACAGACTCAAGATGAATTAAGATAGAGTATGATCATCTCTAACAGGAGTACACTAAGATTTAACTGAAGGCATGTCCAGCTCCCTCTGAGCCATGCTAACGTCCCGCCAAAACCCGACCAGGATTCAAGAATGGGTTAACTATTTTCACACAGGTTTCCCTAGAATAGAACAGACATCAACCTACAAAGGTTCGAGTCAAAACCAAGGGTCTATAGGTCTTCCACCTAGCCCTATAGAAAAGACTCACAACTGGGTTACAAGGTCTAACCACCTAGCCCAAAAGATCCACAACCTCTCAGAATACACTAAAGATCACAACGAACAAGGAAAAAAAAACCAAAACACAACCTTCAAGGGCCCTGATCCTCTCCGAGCATCCTCAGAAAGAACTACTTCCTGGAGGTCACAACCCAAGAAGAATAGAAATTGAACTGACGGTCATCGGGTATCTGTATACAGCAAATACCATAAGGAGGTCCAGTTCACAAGAAAAGCCTTGGTATCTATCAACATCGTTCTCAACAATCTGACTAGATAACCATAGACCCAAGAAACAACACCCAATAAGGGTTGAATAGAAAGGCATCACATGCCACATAGACCAACTGGGGTCACTGCCCCACCTGTTCACAAGGACTGAGTCATCATCCTCAACAAAACGCCTCAACGTAGATCCACACAACCTGCCATCAGAGTGAAAATTATGTGTAAGCAGACCAAAAGGTCTCAGTCGTCAGTGAAAACACATACTAGAAAGCCTATATGATGTGAATCCTACATGCCTAGTATGATGCATGAGATGCCTCTTGACTTTGCTGGCCAAGAGTCAAAATCCATCCCTGGAATCTTACCAATGTCCAAGATCGAGAGATCCATATTAAATCAAAACACCACACAACATGTGCATCGCTCAAGGAAAAAATCATATACAACTGTAACATTACAAAATCAGAACAACAATCCCAAACCCTGGAAACTAGGACTTCTTAACGGAAGAATTATTCTTGACGCACCAGCCTGATATACATCAAATGTTCCGACACATTTCTAATTCTCCTGTCTACCATATCCAAAATAGTAAATACCAGGAAAGAAAACTCCTCTGATAGCACTTTGTAACATCCCTACCCAGAAGCCACTAAACCAGCGCTCCGAGCCGGTTTTCCACAAGGCCTCAAGCGCGCCTCCCCGTATGCCAGAGGCTGCCTACTAGCAGCGAAGGGCTAGGGTGTGATAGTGGGGAGACTATTCCCTCATACCAGAGTAAGAAAACAACAGAAATAAGTAAGTATCATACACAGTGTAAATTAAATAGAGTGCAGAAGTAATAAAAAACAGAAATAGAACTAGTTGTAATAGTAAAATGTTGTAAAATCCCAAACAACTATGCAATACAATACAACACTGGTCACCCACTAGGCTGACTATACAGATAAAAGTACAAAAGAAACTGAAAGTAAAAGTACAGGGCTCTTCTACTAACTCCGAGCCAAACCACGTAACCGATCTCCAGACACTGTCGAACTACTGCAACCTGATTAGTAGAACAACTCGAGCAGCTCCGCTCGATCATGAAACACTGGGCCTCAGCCCTATCCACCATAAAACTCGTGCTCAACCTGAAAATCAGACATAAGTTCTACACGTACACCGAGGTTCACGTGCAGGGGTGAGAAATAATCTTAGTAGGGCACCCTGACAAGCAACCTATAACTGTGCTGCTAATAGTGTATGTAACAACAATGTGATCATCCTAGCTGGAACACAACAATAGGAAGTAAACCAAACGTGAAACCATAGTTGAACTCAGGGTGTGTAATCCCTGTCAACTAGGAACGTGCCACCATGGATGTCCATATTTATATATGTACACATGTATAGTCCCATACCTATACACATATACATAAATATGATTATTCATGATTAAGTGATTCAAATAACAAGAAAACACATCAGTAGTCGATCATTGGAACCATAGGCCTGATCTCTTGGACATCCTGTGTAATGGAATTGAGTTGGACGTCATGCAACTCAAGCCATGTATCATTAAGTCGATCTCTGGGTCTGTAACCCCATCAACATATACCTGCTTTGGCCAAATCTGGAAATATATCTCTAAACAAGTTAACCAAAAACAAGTAACCAGTCCAATATAATTCAATTATGAGTTTCTCCGAGACTCATCCTCGACCGAACATCTCCTATACCAAAGCCACAGTAGAAACCACAATAGGCTATCAACAAGTCAAAGATAAAACAATGCCAATCCTTTGATGTAGCTTGGCAGTTTCAACAGAAGAAATCCCCACAGTGAATATACAAAGTAACCACTATCCTTAGACAGGTGAATCCTTGCCCTCAAGAAAATAGGAACAAAACCCTCAGGTGACTACCCTCAGGCAAAATGAATAATAACCTCAGGCATACGAGATACCGCCCTCAGGAACGGAAGCTACTGACCTCAGGTATAAGAAACGTTTCCCTCAGGCTAAACAACACTTCCCTCAGGCTACACAAGCACTACCCTCAGGCATGATAAACGTTGCCCTCATGCTAAGAAAACACTTTCCCTCAGGCGAAACAAAACACTACCCTCAGGCTAAATAAAATAATTCCCTCAGGAATTCCAAAGGAAATAAAGTAACCGGGCCGATACCAACATACAACAAGAATTTATATATGTTTCCTCTCAAGAAAACTCAATGCACAAAGTAATCATGGCATACCCTCAGGTATCCTAGCCAAATGGCTAAACAGAGGAATGCACCCCCAGGGTGGTCCTGGATCCAAGAAGTGATCCCAAAAAGCAGTTTAAACTTATCATTATATTATCTACACAAATTTAGATATCTTTTCAGCAAAGGCCTTAGCCATACGACACCCCAATCATGGGTTCGTAGCACAACGGTACACAAAAACACACAGCGGTTGGAATTAAAACACCATACCACCTACTACTCAGGAACACAAGGCAAAGTAAGCATCCCAACAAATAGGAAGGTGCCTCACGTCAGGATCAATATAAACTAACCAAGAATCACCTCTGGTAACCAGTACAACATCAACAACCCAATTCAGATATAAGAAAACAAGTGAGGGTGGCCGAACGCCCAACCCAACACTAAAAACATAACCCCGCAGGATTAAAAGTTCGGAATGGGTTGTAGATGACACCTAAACACCTTATGTACCCAAACCTGATGTAACAACTCAGGTCAGTCAAACAAAGGGCACCATTTGGGTCCCACAAGTCAAACACCTAGGATTCATCCTACTCGGGATCCTCTAGATAACTAGAGAGAAGGAATCCTACACGATATCCTTAGCAAAGAGGAATCCTACATGGGATCCTCAAATGAAGAAGAAAAGAGGCAACCCATAACAGGTGTCCTCTCAAAGAAAACATTAGAGAGTTCCTACAAGGACTCCCTAGTTCAACACACAAGTAAGGCATCCCTCAGGGGACCCTTAGAAGCATCCAGTCTCACGGCCTCTTAGGCCAGAAGGGAACGTGTCACAAGGGAAACTGTAGACGCCGAAAAAAGTCCGTAACTCTCAGAGGAAGTTTCGAAATGACAAAGCGAAGTCATATTCGGAATCAGAGGCCCGGTCCAGAGGCCCAAGAAGTGGTGTGTGAAATAAAGGAGTCCTTGCGCAAAATAAATCCGTGCGCGCGAAGCATCGCCGGGATGCGCGTAATCGAGCCGGTGAGGTGTGAAATTTTGCGCGCCCCGGTTCCTCGCGGTGAATCTTTGCGCGCCGAAGGTTCCCGGCATGGAAGATTTCACATGCTGCCTAGATTCCGTGCTGGCCGATGCCTATAAATAGAAGGTGAACCCAAACCATTTGGGGTTGAGGAATTCATAACGGCTCCCGTGCACGCAATTCAGACTACCCCGCGCACAAGATGACTTCCAGGTAATTCCTATTTTCGCGCAACCTTTCTTCGGGGTTCTCTTTTGCACGCAACTCCACTGGCTTAATTGAATTTGCCCACTCCTCCGGGTTCTTCCCTTGTGCGCAATCCTTGCCCCGTGCACACAATCCCCTTCTGTGCGCGCAATCCCAATAATTTGCATGCAATAACCTACTTGCACAATCCTCTGGTCCTATTGCACGCCATCCCAGGGTTTTGCGTGCAAACCTTCTCTTTGTGCACAACACCCAGGACCCTTTACCTTGATGCCCCTTGGCTACCTCTGCGCACCGACACCTGATGTCTTCCCTACCGGGCATGCGCTCCATGCGTTGTTTTCCCGTACGGCCTTACAGGATCGTATGAAGTAACCTCAAGGTCCCTTGGGTGGTGTTTCCCATTGCATTGCTTTGCCTTATGCTTCTCCGCATAGGCACGCTAATGACTATTGCTTCTTCGCATAGACATGCTAACGTGGACCCCTCAATGGTTCACCCTGCAACCCCCCTTCACTATGGCCTTTCCGATGCCTTCCCTCTCACAGGGGGTAGAGGGCATTGGACATGTAAGACCTAGGGGTGTGGAGCGAACCCACCTCGTCCAAGCTGCAGGATGTTAAACTGCTAAGCACGTCATCCTTAACACATGACGTTAAACTGTGGTCCGACCCCGTGCATCGCATGCAGGTTCCCCCCCAGCTCGGACATTCTTTACGCCTCTCGTCTCCACGAGAATGGAATATTCCTCGCATGGAATGAGATCCTCCTTGTCGGAGTGGCGTTTGTCCACGGGGGAAGGGCTGCCTCAGAGCGTAAGCCCCTAGCCTCTCTTACATAAGGTTGCACCCATGCACCTCCACACTTCCCCCCTACCAAGGCTAGTGGAGTCCCTTTCCCACTACACTTTGTCGCACCACGGGCCTCCATCCTGGAGTAAGCCCCGACACCAAGGGTTGCTAACCACGCGTAAGCCCCTGTTTCCTCTTTGGGTCGCTCAACGTGTAAGCCCCTTTCCGCTTCTCACGGACGCACCCTTTGCGACGTGATTGTATGGTCCCTATTGCCTCTTGTTTCTCACACCGAGCATGAATCACGTGGGCTTAGAGCGTGCATCGACCATGAAATCCTCTTTGGGCCACCTCAGAGCGTAAGACCCATCCCAGCGAACTACGTGGACTTTGATCCGTGCTAACGCATGGTACGTAGGAAGCCTCTATGAGGTTCAAGCCCACCACCCGGTCGTTCCGAACTCTCCACGTCGGTTCCCTGACCAACATGGGCCACCTTAGAGTGTAAGCCCCATATCCTCTCTGGGACGCCTCAGAGCGTAATCCCCAAATTCCCTCATCCTGCATGACGTTAAACTGTATGCCCCCATCCCGCATGATGTTAAAATGTATTCCCTAAACTACGCGGACTTTGATCTGTGCTAATGCATGGTACGTAGGAAGCCTCCACGAGGTTCAAGCCCATCGCTCAGTTGTTTCGACCCCTTCGCGTCAGTTCACCAGCACCATTATGGGCCGCCCCAGAGCGTAAGCCCAGTATTCCCCCACTTGGGCCGTCTCAGAGCGTAAGACCCATGTCTCACACCCACGTCTCATCCTGACTTCACCCTCGAGCCCACGTGCCATGGGAATCTCATGTCCTATCCCGGCGATATTACTTCCTCCAGGCTCCAATCCATGCATTCATTCTCATGGTTCGCCTCTTCAGGTGTCCCACCGTACCACCGAACTATACGGACTTTGATTCCCTACCATGGGGATACATAGGAAGCCTCCACGAGGTTCAATCCCATCACTCCATCATCCATCCTGATCCTTAACCAGGCCGTCACATCCCGGTGAGATCATGCCACCCCATCCCGCTCCATGGTATCTGGGAAGCCGCCCATGTGCTGGCCCCAAAATCGGTGTTCCCCCTAGGGGGTCCTTCAATCTGATCCTCTCTTAGTGTTCCGATCAGTCCGATCCGTCTCCGCAAGACGTTAAACTTGCAGCATACCCCGTGTTAAACATGGGAAGCTGAGGAAAACCTCAGATGGTACACAATCCCCGCATTCGATGTGGGATTCCTCAGGCTTCCATGCCCTCGAGAAGCCTTGTGATAAGGGACAGAAGATAGACATGCCAATCCCCAGTGTCAAGACATGCCAACAACACCCCAACATGACCATTCTCCTCACCGAAGGTTGCTGCCCCGACAAGACCCCTTGGAGCGTCTCGACGGAAGCAATGTAATTAACTGGCGTCCATGCAGATATGGCACCGGGAAAGAGCTTCACAAACCCGTCTTAAATCTATGAGGGAGACCTGGACTAGGTGACGAGCTCTGAGGAGGAATCCACAGAAGGAAGAACCGACATCCCATTATCCCGATTTCAATCAAGGAGCAGACATCCCTGAACAAGGAACGGATGCCACCCGCCTTTGGAAAGCGGGAATGCTGGGCAACAAGCCGCGCATCCTCCCATGTGTGATAGACACGCGTGCGCGCCCCAACATAAAAGCGTCGGAAACAGAAAATGGTGAACCCGACGTGAATTTATTCTCCTCAATACGGAGATGGGTAGAGTTTGGGGTGTCAGAAGATTAGCATGTCACCAGGTCCGAGTACCTATCACCGGGATGTGAAACCCGCCAAGGGTTGAGGTAGTCAGGATGTTGATCACTCCGTTCTGTGATGTCGTCAGCGTAGATCCCTCTCACCGACCATGGAAGATGGAATGACGCTGGGCTATTGGTTGTTGATTTATTTTCCTGTTAGTACTAATGGGTTTATCTCCCTGCTTCCAGGAATCATATCACTACATCTGGAGCTCGATCTCCACCTGCCCACCAGCTCAGGGGCAGGGGCAGTACCGACGCGACTACCCCGCGCGGTCCCGCCTTTTCCACAGTCACTCCGGCTCCGATTGCTATGACTTTCGGGCACTCACACCCCCTCTCCCCGTCATAAATCATCCAGCGAAGGGTGATCAATGACCTGGTTCGTAGGTACGAGGAAGAAGGGATCATCCCCACCAGGGGCATGGCCCGTTTGGATCTAGAGGCGGCTGCACCTCACCATCGTCGCCGCCCCCGAGGGCTGCGCAGGGAGCCGCCGCTCCCCACTCTGATGTTCAACCGCTTCGGGATCCTATCCCCGGAGCGCCTTGACACATCCCTCCCCTATGCCAATGAGGTGGGGGATGTCCGGGTCCACCCGATCGGAGACCCGTCCCAGGGGTTAATGGCAAGAACCCCCACCAGGCTGCGTCGACTCCACCGCCCGACTCCCTGGGATGAGGAGCAGGAAATATTCGTTCCCACACCACCGGATCCAACCCATCTGACCTGACGCCAGCGTCGGGTGCGAGCGGAAGAGAATGCCCATCCTGGGGCATCAATATCAGCAACCACTTAGGCCCGAGCCACTACTGACTCCTACTACCAGACCCCCACAGACGTTGAGCAGGGGCAGTCACATGCCCGACTGGGATCGAGGCCCCCACCACCCTGCAGGCAGGTTGGGTTGAATCTCCCGGTCGCGGGCACAGGCAATGGCCACCGCGGACCAATCCGCGGTAGTGCCACCCACCCTGAAGGCTCATTTCGTGCCACTGATCTAGAAAGACGAAGGCTTCTTTGCGAAAGCTATGCTCCGGGTATGACTCTTTCCAGCGCCCGCTGTACTAGGTATGAGGTCACTCCCCCTACCGCTGGCCGTGAGTATGGAGTCGTTGCGTATCCGGTCGCTCACTCACATGGAGGTCCTCCCCATGTCCCTTTCGACATCTTCCCTGGTGCTTCTCACACCCCGGCCTTCAGTCCCATCTTCCCCAACGCTATTGCGGCCAGTTGACTCCTTGACAGAAATCATCCTTACCCTGAGGAACCACCCGGGGGCAGGAAGGCGGGGCATTGTCACCGTAAGAGGAATGTCAGGGGAGTCCGGATGGAAATTAGACCAGTCTGTTTCTCGGACTCTGAGGCAGAGTATGACTCGATGATGGAACCTTCCCCCTAAACCTTTGTGTCGAGGGAAGGGATGGGGACGCGTCACGTCAGTCTCGTACTCCCCAAATGCGAGATCCACATGATTCCCTCCTCCCTCTGAAGGTATATATAGGAGGATGAGGACTTGGCGTACCCCGAGGGGTCAAACCCGCAGTTACCACTGGCCTCCCCGAAAGCACCTTCCACCTCAGTCAGGGAGGGTGGGAACTTTTCTGAGGACTGACGGAAGAGTCGCAACGTGACACACCCTCGGAGAGCACCGACGCTGTGACAGGAGGCCCATTTGCTGGCCCATCCTATCGCGACGTGGCAGCCAGGGTATTGAAACCCTTGGAGGACGACTCAGGGATCGGTGGCCAATCGGCCTGTTCGCCGTATTCCCCACTGGCCAGCCCACCGGCCCAGCAGCCTACCTCGTCGCCGTTGCCAGTTCCTCGGCCATTCTCGGTTGATGAGCAGGGGAAGAAAGGTCCGGACCCCAAACCAGAGTCATGGAGCTTCTGGATCGTCCTCGCAGCGGGCCACTTTTCCGAGAAGTTTTGGCCGGTCACTGGATCAGATTTTGATATGCCAGAGTCACTCACCCCAGGAGAGTTTGAATGTTTCCGCCAGACTCTTCAGGTGAGTCACTACCATCTTCGCCATCATCTAGTGCCTTATCCTGGGAGTCAAGCACATCTCGAGGATATCAGTGAGCAGTGCCGTCGGGTCGACCTGGCTGCGCTCCCCGTGGTTCGGCACCCCAATTCACTTGTCCACTACAGGGAACTCCAGCAACAATGCATCCAGAGTTTTCAATTACTCTGCAAGGTTATCAAGGAAGCCACCCCCCACGTGCATGTCTGCGGATGGGGGTAGTACGCTTCCCTTCTTTTCTATGCGATCTGCCGACAACCCGATTCACTGGGCGGCCCTAAGGGAACATCGTCAAGGGTAGTGGCAGTCAACATGGATGACCTTTCAGATGAGGGAAACTATGTGGAGCTCCTCGACGGGGACTTTCCCCCTGAGTAAAATCCGCTACTAGACCCATCTGGGAGGATTACTCGCCAACAGAGGAGCCTCCTAGGTCTCCCTACACCCACTGAGGTACTAAAACTGAGCCGAAACATCAGCAAGGGTAAAGAGCACGTCGGGTCTGTCAAGCTTACCGACCCATCTGCCTTGGTACAGAAGGCAGAGGAAGATCCCGAGAAGGCCACGCTACGCCAACAGCTTGCTGAGAAAAAGAGGATGGTTGATGAGATTTTGGCCGAACGCATTGCAGAGCGGCAACTTGACTACAGTAACCCTAGGCCAGGACAATAGGGGCAGGGGCACCTACCCCTTGACGATATTCCCCTGGGAAACCGCGACCATGTTGCATTAGCCGACAGGGGAGAGGATGGATCCCATGGAAAGAGGGCGCAATATGTTTCTCAAAACCCTCCTGAGCGGCGTAATCACCTGGGGGACCCTGCTCGGTTTCCTCCCACTGCCCCGAGAGTCGCTCCGCCAGCCGCCCTGCGAGCTACTGAGCTTGACTACCGGATTGAAGAGCCCGAAAATGCGATTGTAGTTAGAGATCCCTATTAGGACAGGAATCCGCATCCGGATGATCTAATGGAAGTACTCATCGCCCACTTTGAAGGCCTGGAAACTTGGCAGGTGGCAATCCCACCGGATGGCAAGCCATAAACAGCGTGGGTGGATGATATACCGGCCCCTCCGGGATTTGGGAACCCCACTTTCACCCCCTTTAACGGGACCAGGGACCCGCTACAACACCTGGACCACTTCAACTCGAGGTGCGGGCCTATGTTAGGGACTCCGGCACAGCAGGAGGCTTCCAATCTCTATTGCTTCATTCAGACACTGGAAGGACTAGCATTCGTCTGGTACAACCAGCTCCCTATTGGATCTGTGACTATCTAGGAGGAACTTCGCTGGAAATTCTTCTACCAGTTCAGTTCCACAACCCATAAGATGAACATTGCAGACCTCTTCAAGTGCAAACAAAGGGCCAATGAGCGGGTCGCGGACTTCGTCGCCTGGTGGAAGGGGATCATGTACTCCCTTGACATGCCACTAACTCAGGAGAAATTACTAACAATGTGTGTAGGGAACTTCAAGACAGAGCTGGTTCCTTCTCTGATCGCTCAGAATTACCCTGGAGGGTTCTAGGACTTATCATACAAGGCTCAGCACCTCGAAGAAGCCCTGCAACAGGCCAGTCAGGCATGACCACTACCTCCTGTAATCCCTGAAAGGAGAGCCTCCAGAGCCGAGCCCGCTGCTGTGGCCCAGATAGAGGCCCCCAGACAGCTAGAGTTGCTACCAGTAAGGCTAGCTCAGTATCCCCATAGGGGTCCACCCCCACGGGCACAACCTCCGGCCCAGCAGCGACCGCCTCAAAACCGGCAGGCGCCTCTGTGTAACGCGCTGCCACCACCCAGGCAAGATAATCAGGCTCCACCTCCTCGGAATGCTCCTCCGACCCCTGGTCATGGTTAGCCTCCAAGATCCCCCTTTCCAGACAGAAGGAATCGGAATTACTCGTTTGACGAGGCCCAGGTCCCCGGTTATTTCCGTACCGCCTTGGAGCATAGGATCATGCGGTTTCCTGAGTACCAGAATCCAGAAGAAGCGCATCTCACTGATCACCCTAACTACTTCCCTTATCACCGAACCCTGGGGCACACCATCCAGCTATGCTATGTGTTCAAGGAATGGATCCAAGACCAGATTGACAACAACATAGTCAGGTTGGGCCCAGCCTCGACGCAAGTGGCAGGTGTCTTCGTGAGATCAGATGGAAGTAGTGGAAACGAGGATGAGTGGGAACAGGTTTCCGACTATGGGTCCCGAAAGTATAACGACTGGATGGCCCATAGGACGGTCACCCGTTCCCATGGCATCATCTGTGCCCACCTGAGTCAGCCAGAGCCCTTAGAATCTGCGAGCACTGCTTTGGCATCGTCGTCCCAGCCTACCTCTTCCCAGAAGAGCAAGCGACGACACAAGAAGAAAGAACGCGCCCTACCAGTGCCATCATCTTCCCGCATGCTTGGCGATTTTATGCCCCCAGAGATGGGGATCCCTCCGAGACTCTGTCCGGTAGTGGATGAATCCTCGAGTGAAATCCCGGGATATGCTATGGTTAACACCGTAGAGTTGGTAAATCCCTTTTTGACTCCCGACGATGAGGAACGCCAGGTGGACCTCCCCAATGTCCCCAGCCGTCACCAACATCGGTGGAGCCGTGGATACGTGAATCGCTAGGGCACGACAGTCATCACCTCCAGCCAGGCCGTGCACGCTACTGAGACCAAGCAACAGGCCCGATATAGAGATCAACACACGCGACCCCCTCACCCAGTGTCGACAGGTTCGCCTCTACCACCGTTTGTGTTGCTGGATCAGGCAGGACCACCTCGGCCATGCCGTAACCAGCCCTGCCCTGCCACCGGCCGACTACAGCCTTCTGGTCCTAACACGGTAGCCACCTCCCGGGCTTTGACTAGTGAACATCAAGACGTTCCTAGTACTAGTCAGTCACCGGTCCCACCATCAGGGCCCATCATGCCTCTAATCGCAGAGCGGCCTCCTGTAAGCAGAAGCTCGCGTTTGGCTCGAAATTATGATGTTATGATGCACCTGGCTAGCATTATGGAAAGGCTTTCTATCCTTGAGTCCCTTCGCCTGTCATCTGAAATGAGTGAGGCACTCACCGAGGCTCTAAGGAGCCCTATCCAGTTTGAGACGGAGGTGGCGGCTGCAGAAGCCTTCCACACCGAGGCGATTGAGAACGCCGAATGTCAGACGGTTATCTCGTTTTCCGGTGAAGATGAAGACCTTCCCATACAGGGGCACATTCGCCCACTGTACATCACCGGCCAGTTCAATGGTGTGGAAGTCCGCCGCTGTCTTGTTGACACAGGTTCCGGGGTTAACCTAATCCCAACTCGGACGCTGTAGAAGCTGGGCCTATCTGAGGATGATCTAACTCCCTACGACCTTAGGATCTAGGGGTGTGAAAGGACCGAGCAAACTCCACTCGGCAAGATTCGTTTGAATACCCAGTTCGGCGGCCTAATTTCTAATACCGAATTCATGGTTGTCTCTAAGGACACCGCCTACAACGCATTGATGGGCAGGCCGTAGCTCCACCTTCACGCAGCGGTCCCCTCATCATATCACCAGTTCCTCAAATACTCCCTTAAGGGTCTATTGGGAATTCTCCAAGGAGATGTGTCTCCTTATGCCTCTTGTGAAGCCCGTTATCTGGATTCTAACTATTATAAGAGCAAGGAAAAGAAGATCCTGGCAGGTGAGGTTGATCCCGCCGCTATCACGAGTGATCCCTGGGCAGGTTTGGATGACACATATGTCTTCCCAATCCATCAGTTGGAGGCCATGACCCCCGACATGGGGCAGTGCTTTGTTGTTTCAGGTACCAGAGGAAGGCATATTTCTGGGTCCAAGCGACATTAGGAAATCACCTCGCACTCTTACACCAACTATGCTTAGGTTATCCCCGAGCCTCCTACCCCTGTACGATATCGGGACATTAGGCTCATGGCAACGACAGTACGTCATACGTGTCTATTTCTCCGGGCCGGAATCGACCGGCTCAAGCCAACGCACCACTACTGCTTTGATGTCATAATGCATGGCCCCTTGGGCCGAAGGCCAGATGGGATTGGATCAACCGCCTTTGTCACCATGGTCTCCGTAGTGCACGAGTCTCCTAATGTGATGACCTCTGCCACCCAAGCCATCACCAGCTTCCCATCAGGGTCTGGCAGCCCCAAAACGGACCCCCCATAGATGATCCCTCCACAAGCGGAGAGGAGGACATGGAAGATGCTCCTCCTGCCTTTGAGGAGAGTTTCCCCAGCACGGTCGATGAGTTAGTGCAGGTGAACCTCGGTAGCAAGGCGGACCCGATACCCACATTGGCCAGCACCGCTATGCCCCCCGAGGAATGGAAAAAGTACGTAGACTTCCTCAGACAGCACTTTGTTGTGTTCGCCTAGAGTTATGACGAGATTCCAGGACTAGATCCCCAAGTAGCCATCCACCGCCTTGACCTTCCAGCAAACCATCGCGGGTTCAAGAAGCCTCCCAGAAAGATGCACCCCTCTCACGGTGCCATGGTTGAGGCCGAAGTTGATAAGCTCATCAAGGGAAAATTCTTCAAGGAAGTCCAGTACCCCAGGTGGCTAGCCAACATTGTGCCAGTCAGGAAGAAGAACGGGAAGATCAGGGTCTATATCGACTTCCGCGATCTCAATCACCACTGTCCGAAGGATGATTTTCCCCTTACCATGACAAAGTTGTTGATCGATGCCACGGACGGGTTCCAAGACCTCTCCTTCATGGATGGGTACTCCGGGTACAACCAGATCCGGATGACCCCCGAGGATGAAGAGTTCACTGCCTTCAGGACCCCCCAGGGTACTTTCTGCTACCAGGTTATGCCCTTCGGCCTGAAGAATGCGGGTTCCACCTATCAACGGGCTATGCATCGTATATTCAAGCCGATTCTTAGGTCACTGGTGGAATGCTACGTGGACGACCTGGTGGTTAAATATCGTCAGCTCTAGGACCATCTTAAAGACCTTGATAAAGTGTTCGTCTTCCTCTGTTCTCGCCACTTGAAGATGAACCCGTTGAAGTGTTCTTTCGAGGTCACCTCTTGAAAGTTTCTTGGATTCATTGTTAGGTATCGAGGCATTGAGATCGACCCATAGAAGATCAAGACCATCAGTCAGATGCCTCCCCTGAATAATATTCGGGAGCTTTGAGGCCTCCAAGGCCACTTAGCCTATATACGCTGATTCATTGTGAATATGGCCGGCAAGTGTAAGCCCTTTTCTCGGATCATGAAGAAAGGCACCGCCTATGAATGGGAAGAAGAGTGTCAGATCACTTTTGAGGAAATCAAGCAGTATCTGCTCCAACCTCCGGTCTTGATGCCACCCGTTTCTGGAAATCCGCTGGTCCTTTACGTGACCGCCCTGGAGCGATCCCTCAGCGCACTTCTCACCTAGAAGAACAATGAGGGAATAGAGAATAGCCTCTACTACCTCAGCTGCATGCTCCTCGATGCGGAAATTAGATATTCTCCCATCGAGAAGAGATGCCTGATGCTCATATTTTACATACAGAAGTTGCGGCACTACTTGCAGCACCACGAGGTACAGCTGGTCTCTCGGGCAGACCTGTTGAAATACATCCTGAACCGAACTATGTTGACTGGCCGATTGGCGCGCTGGGTGGTGATCCTCTAGCAGTTCGACATCAGGTTTGTACCACAGAAGGCCGTCGAAGGACAGTCATTGGAAAACTTCTTAGCTGCCCACCCAACCTCTGCGGACCAGCCACTGGATCTAGGCTTTCCTGATGAGGCAATCCTCTCAGTCGATCACGCCATCCCATGCTGGCAGATTCACTTTAACGGTTCCTCCCGGAGCCCCACCGGTAGAAGGCTCAATGATCCTAGGCTCAACAGAGTGGGCCTGGGTATCGTCTTCATCACCCTGGAGCAATCCGTTCTGCCGTATTCATTCTAGTTGTTAGAGGGCTACACCAACAATGAGGCAGAGTATCATGCCCTCATCACTGGCCTTAAGTTGTCTCTCGAGATTGATGTACCCCATCTGTATATAAAAGGGGACTCCGAGCTAGTCATCAAGCAGGTCAATGGTGACTATGCTGTCAGAAAGCCAGAACTCGTGCCATTGCTGGAGTGCACCCTCCATCTAATGGCTATGTTCCCCTCTCGGCCAGAGTTCGTTCACATTTCCCGGTCGTAGAAGAGTCGAGCAGATGCTTTGGCCAGCCTAGCCGCATCACTTGCGAAGCCCGAACATGATGACCTAATTATTCACGTGGTGCACGGAGAGTCAGTGATCCTGTTATTTCGGAGGGCGATCGTGGCCCGCGAGTGAACCATCTCACTGCTAGTTCCCCTACGTTAGGATCCCCGGGGGCTTCAGGTGCGGTAATCGAGACAGTTCCTGACTAGAGGATGCCCTTGGTTGAATATCTCCAGCAAGACAATCTTCCACCGGACTGAGCTGAGAGAGAGCGAATCCGATGCCGTGCGCCGCAATTCACCCTTTAAAGCGGTCCCAGCCTTGAGCAGCTCCTTTACAGGCACAGATTTGATGGTGTTATCCTCCATTACCTTCAAGGAGTCGAGATCCCACAGGTCATGCAAGAAGTGCACGCTGGTTCCTGCGGCGCCCACCAGGCCGGTTCGAAGTTGTCCCACCAGATTCGGAGGCTGGGATACTTCTGGCCCACCATGATCTACGACTGCATCGAGTATGCCAAGAGGTGTCATGCATGCCAATTTCATGCTAACTTTGTGCATCGGCCACCAGAGCCTCTCCATACTACCAAGTATTCATGGCCCTTTGCAGTCTGGGGGTTGGATGTCGTAGGGCCTTACCCGCCGATGACGGCCTGCCAATGCTGGTTCATCTTGACTGCTAAAGATTTCTTCTCAAAGTGGGCAGAGGCAATCCCACTCAAGGAATTCAAGGCCTGTTCTATCACTAACTTCATGAGATCCAATATCATCTATCAGTTTGGAGTACCTCACGCTATCCTCACGGATAACGGAACCAACTTCCGAGCATCCAAGCTGATGAAATTGTATGCCAAGTACAACATTCTCTCTAACCACACCTCCTGCTATCATGCACAGGCGAATGGAAAGATCGAGGCGTTTAACAAAACCCTCTCTAAAATTTTGCAAAATATGGTTGGCCAGAACAAGAAAAGTTGGCCGGACAAGCTCCCCAATGCCCTCTGGGCTTATAGGACAATGACTCGTAACTCTACCCAGCTGACTCCGTATTCCCTGGTATACAGAGCTGAGGCCGTCCTGCCCATCGAGATCCAGTTTCCCTCATTGCTCACAGCGGTATATGATCAGCAAGTGCCAGATAGAGTTGCCAAAATCCATCTAGCTGAATTGGAAGTGCTTGATGAAAGTAGGCTTCACGCTTTACATAACTTGGAAAGACATCAGAGCAAGATGGCTCTGGCTTTAAATAAGAAGGTTCACCTCCGCTCCTTCCTGCAAGGTGACCTGGTTATGGCTCTCAGAGCGCCAATGATTTCCGGCAGGAAACCACCCAAGTTAGAGCCCAAATGGGAGGGGCCTTTCATTGTCTATAAGGTCTATCCCAATGGCGCGTATTCCCTGGTGACTATGGATGGTGAGCGCATAACTCCTCCCACCAACGCCAGGTTCCTCAAGTAGTAATTTTCCTAAGCTCCTTGGTCCTGCATGACCTTAAACTGTACGGTCCCGCACAACCCTAAACTGCACCTTGGTCCGAGTTCTAAGACCTAAAACTAAGATCCTTACACGGTCCAGCATGAACTTAAACTACATTTTTCCCTACATCTGGACTCCTTTTTCCTACATGAACTTAAACTGTACGGTCCTGCATGACCCTAAACTGCACCTTGTTCCGAGTTCTAAGACATAAAACTAAGATCCTTACACGGTCCAGCATGACCTTAAACTACATTTTTCCCTACATCTTGGCTCCTTGGTCCTACTTGACCTTAAACTATACGGTCCCGCACGACCCTAAACTGCACCTTGGTTCGAGTTCTAAGACCTAAAAATAAGATCCTTACACGGTCCAGCATGACCTTAAACTACATTTTTCCCTACATCTGGGCTCCTTGGTCCTACATGACCTTAAACTATACGGCCCCTCATGACACTAAACCGCACCTTGGTCCGAGTTCTAAGACCTAAAACTAAGATCATTATTTCATCCTACATGACGTTAAAATGTGCTTCTAGAACTAAGTGTGGCTTGATTCCCATCTTTATGGGATATGTAGGACCGCATGAACACTTAGATTTGAGGTCCAGCCCCGTCTCTTAGGAGATCCCACGATCTCCCAGTTGCCTTGGTCTTTTGGCCTACCCTTCCCTCGGGAATCCACCATCTTTTGGCTGCTCTCAGACTGAGCCCTTCGACCCTTTCCAGTGGTCTGCTAATGTGTTCAGAGTACTCTGGTCTAGGACCTGGAGTGTCAGATTCGACTTAGGCAAGTTTCCATCCACTTGTAAAGCTTCATGTTCCCCTTCATTCAGGCCCACCATCTTTTACACCCGGAGGGACCCCCAAGAACGGCCTAGATACAACGCCTAAGGGATCTCCTACCGTCACGGGCCAATGCCCCTGAGGGTTTCAGGAAACAAATTGATACAAATCCCATGTTGCGAATGTGGTCAACGGTTGATGCTCATTTTTTCCCCTACCTCTAGGCTAACGCGACAGGATGCTGTGTTGCGAACATGGTCAGTAGTAATCCTCAGTCATCATGCCGACTTCCTCAGGCCCTGAATGTTTGTTTCATGATTCAAATTATGTTCCACCCCACCATTTCAAGGTGGAATCTCGACACTCCTTATACTAACCCTCAGTACACCCCCACACGTCAGACAGACCAAGCTGCATAACGGTGTCTCTCGGGGCTCCCGCGATCTGAGCGCTAGAGTATGTGCTTGGGTTTCTTCTTTACAGGTTGCATGCAGCTTAACCCTCATCCCCATGGGGAACGAGGAGTCTCCTAGACATTGCGTTTCGGGCCCAGCATAGCTGGGAGCTAGCATCTCCTGCCCCCTGATTGTTGAACCCTCGTAGGCCCCTTTGGCCCGAGGCTCCTCTCTCGGAATCGTGCACGGTGATGGTATGGGATTACGACCTCACCCGCATCAGGTATGATTTATCGCATCGTGCGTGTTCCCACAGGTCCAAGCCATACGACCCTAAACTGTGCCGCCAGGTCCAAGCCATATGACCGTAAACTGTGCTGCCAGGTCCAAGCCATACGACCCTAAACTGTGTCGCCAGGTCCAAGCCATACGACCCTAAACTGTGCCTCCAGGTCCAAGCCATATGACCTTAAACTGTGCTTCCAGGTTCAAACTATATGACCTTAAACTATGCCGCCAGGTCCAAGCCATACGATCTTAAACTGTGCCGCCAGGTCCAATCCATACGACCTTAAACTGTGCCGCCAGGTCCAAGCCATACGAACTTAAACTGTGCCGCCAGGTCCAAGCCATAAGACCTTAAACTGTGCCGCCAGGTCCAAGCCATATGACCTTAAACTGTGCCACCTGGTCCAAGCCAAACAAACTTAAACTGTGCTGCCAGGTCCAAGCCATACAACCTTAAACTAGGTCCAAGCCATACGACCTTAAACTACACTGCCAGGTCCAACCACATGACCATAAACTGTGATGATATCATCCCGGCTGCGTGCCGTTAGGACGCTACCGCTCGATAACTACGTATGGCTTGATTCTCATCCTAATGAGATACGTAGGAGTGCCTGGTAACTTCCCCATAGGCCCAACCCAACTTTTCATGTTCGGTCTCTCAGCCTAAACGCGTCCCTAGGAGCACATAGTAAGAAGGGATTTTCCCCATTCACTTTGGGTTTTGCAACCGCTTTACAGTGTGTCTCCCATTCCCCTTATCCTTTGGTCCGAGTTCGAAGACCTAAAACTAAGATCCTTTCCTTGGCTTTCAACGACTCAGTCTCTCTTGTGGGATTGTACGATGTGGTGCGGGATTATGTCCTCATTCACGTCAGGTTACTCGTCATGTCGTGCCTATCCCTAGATGAGATTTGTCCCCTGTCCCACACGAAATTAAACTATATTTCCTCCAACATGATGTTAAACTGTGCTTCTAGAACTACGTGTGGCTTGATTCTCATCCTAATGAGATACGTAGGAACGCCCGAACATTTTTTCATGGGTCCAGCCCCAGGGATTACCAAATCCCGTCCCTCCTTATTGTTGGCCCCTCAGCCTGACTTCTTGGGAAGTGGTGTAATCATGAAATCTACCCCGAATAAGTTTGGGATGCACCACAGTAATAATGGGAAGCGGCAGTTCTCTCGCCAGAGAGGTCCTGTATAAAAATTGGGACGATCCGTGATCAGGTTGGTACGTCCGCCTAATGCGCTTTCACCACGGTGGTGCAATTTCGGTAGTGTTGGACTCTATTTGAACAAAACACCGCTCCACTTTCCATGATTTACATGCCCCTTTATTCGGATCCTCATTCTCTTTCATGTTCGATGGGACCCCCTAACAATATGGATGATAGACCTATGGTCCGCCTACTGTCCTGGGCCAACGTTCTGGAGGACTGGTCATGTTTGACAGGACCCCCTAACAGTATGGATGATAGACTTTGGTCCGCCTGTTTCCACAGTATGGATGATAGACCTTTGGTCCGCCTATTGTAGCAATATGGATGATAGAACTATGGTCTGCCTGCTGTCCTGGGACAACGTTCCGGAAAACTGACCAGTGATATTTGAGTTAGGCCCCATGTTGCGAGCATGGTCAGCAGTCAACCCTCATTTATTGTCCCCATTCCGGGCCAACATGATATGGATGCTGCGTTTCCGTCACGGTTAACAGTTATCCTCCATCGTCGCGCCCCAGAGTGTTCCGAATTCGGGTAGCGTGATTCACCTTTCCTTTCCATATCCCTATGTTCGGATGGATTTCAATGCCCCCAGCATTGCACCACTCGTGTGTCAGATCACATTGAGAAGGTGATATACCAATCGGTCTGAGGTCTTTTCCTCAGAAATCCAGGCCCAATTTCGGGTGCCTGAAGCTTGGTCAATGCCCCACAGTTGGATGAAATGATAGCACGAGTATCCTTTGCTTCTCGCGTTGGGTGCAACCCACAAGAGCTTAGGGGTGATTTGTTATTCATTTTTGAATTATGGTTGAGCATATTAAACCAAAGGTACAAATAAATGGATTTGTACATATATTGGATTGAGATGATGAGCAGTACAGGCAAGAAGTTCATGAGATGGACAAAACAAATCCCTTAAGGATCAGCATGCTGAATCGATCTTTCCAGCACTGCTACCCTTTGGCTGGTAGCCTCTAGGACCGCTTCTTGCTCCTTGAAGTCTCTTTCCTCATCAGCCACCGCAGAGTGTAGCTCGCCAATCCTAGCTTGTGCCTGTGCCCGCTGGGTTTGAAGTACGGTCATCTGGTGACTCGCCTCCATCATTTGTTCCTGCTCATCATCCATCTAGGCCGTCAGTTGCTCTACAAGCTCATAGCATGTTGCAATGAAGGCCTCCTTATCTGCCGCCTGCCCTTCGAGGTTCCGGACCTCCCGCTCCACCCTCAGCAACGATCAGGTGCTCGCTAATATTTCCCGACACTGGGCAACGTTGGTGTGCCAGTTTCTCTCGCGTATCTTCTCGGCCATGTAATCACAGACCATCAGATGAAGGTGCTGAGCGTCAGCCCCTCCGGCACACAGGAAGCGTAGCCAGTTCTGGAGTGATCCCATCTGCCTAAGCCAATCTGACTGGGGCTGTCTAAGAAAGTGCTGGATACAATTATACCCTTTTCGCCATGTCATCCGGCTCTCCTCAGCTGCCTCTGAATCTGAGTCATCTATCTCCTCAGGTTCAGCGGGTCGGTACATAGGGAAGGCAGCCAGCAGATCGGCAGCAGGATCTGCCTCAAGGATGTCTTCGTGAGGAATAGGATCCTTGACGTCCGGGCGGCCTTCCTCTCTCACCCCAGCAGTGACGGTGCCTCCGTCGGCTTCTGACCTCACCTCAAGAACAACACCGCTGATGTCCGCTGCCCCCTGCTCACAAATTGCCGGGGCTGACTCAGTGTAGGGAGCATGTTCCGAATGAGGTGGTATGTCTGCCACTGGTCCGCTCACGGATGGCCCGGGCTCCGCAGCCTGACGAGCCTCCAATGTTGAGATCACTGCGCAAGGCGTACACTGATTAGTTGGGATATTTTGATACCAAGCACCAGTAGTGAAGTGTGAGACTTACAGGAATCCAGAGTGTCGGCCTCCAGTGTTCCAGCCGCTGAAGAAGCCACCATGATGGGATACCCTTCTGTGCTTGTCAATTTAGTGATGGGCATCAGATCCCCATCCTATATCACCGGTTCCTCTCCTCCCTCCTCTAGTGGGGATGCCCGACCAACACTCAGACACTCCTGAGTGAGGTAGAGAGATGTTTTGGAAATTGAAAAGGAGAATGGATGAAGAAGGAAAATAAATGAAGATAGAGACAGACCTCAAGTATCTCGGTTAGGTCGAGATTAGAGCCGACAATCTTGACGCTCTATAGGATAATCCATTGGTAGGTCTCCCCCTGCGACTCCTCACCTTCGGGTTCTCCTTCTTCTTCATCTTCTCCTTCACCTTCGTCTTCTCCGGTCTCCTCCTCCCCCTCCGACTCCTCGTCACTATCACCTTCTCCCGGCGGCATCACTTCCAAATCATTCTCCTGTCCGAGCATCACTTTCACTAGGAAAGGTGGCTCCGCACGCCGACCCCTTTGGCACACGTATGTGTCGATGGCCGTCAGATAAGCATGTCGCCGATGGAAGTTTACCCGGTCGGTAACTCGAACGAGCCTGACCTCTGGCAGGTGGATCCCGTTTTGCATTATCTTCTGCCATATGGCTTCAATGCTCAGCGATTGCCGCAGGGTCATCCAGGCCGACCACAGTACCAGGAGAATTGAATCTTGGGAAGGTTTGAGAAGATATCTTATCTTCTTCCCGGGAAGCACCCTGGACGCCTCATGTGACCCCCCCTACGGGAAACGAGGTTGCGGTGGCGCTGTGTGATGTTCCTACTGCTGAAGTCCCGGCCTGCGTGGGCCTTGCTGCTTGATGCACCCCTGGTTCCCCCCTTCCAGCAGCACCTTGCCTTCTCCCCCATTGCCTGGTTTCTGCGCGAGTAGCCTTGAGTTGCCGGACTTGCTTGCGTAAAATCCCCTCAGGGTACGCGATGGTCCAGTGCTCGACATAATCGGTTGATAGGCCAACATCAACCCCAGTGGGAGGAAGAGTAATGACGTCACCGGAGCCAAAAGTTGTAAACATCAACCACATATGGCACATAACGCAGGGATTATTCTCCTACCAGACAGCCGTGAATACCTTCTTCGGCATTCATTGGAGGCACCCGAATTGCCTAGTGAATCGGGATGGCACGTAAGGCTCGCAGATCACCTTCCTGTCGATCCGAGCCACGAGCACCCCGCCCCGAATGCTCTGGAAATACTCCTGCTGTTCCAGAGAGCCTCGCCCATTGTCCACCATCTGGCCGATCGGGGTGGGGAACAAGATGAAGTGGAAGTTGGTGTGATTACCAGTGTAGATTCTCACGCCCTCCTCATTGAGCATCATCGGCGCCACCCCAGCGATGTTCAGAAGGGACGGTCGTAGGCCATTTCCCGGAGGACGGATGGTGTTTGGGAAAGTGTACCTGCTAATATGATCCACCACCCAGCCTTGAAAGATCTGGAAGGGGCCACATACTCTCCGAGGAGACCCCTCTTGAGATGCATCCCAGGATGGCATACAGCTTGGCCAGAACGGGGACCCCCAAGTTGAACCGTTTGTTGGCGGCCATGGTGCCCGCCATCACCAGTGTTACTGGACGGATGCCCATCCTCGCGTCGCACACCGGCAGGAGCCACCTGCTCAGGAAGGTGATGAGGAACCCAGCGTATCAGACGTTTGGGTCCTAGGTCTCAATGACGTGGTAGCCCCATGATTGGTATTGCCCCGCCTCCAGGGTCCTCCAGTATGACCAATCCCTGCTCCTCTGAGCTGCGGTTGGGCACCGTTTACCCCGTCCTGACATCTTGATGGCCGGATCCTTCTCAAGGAACTGGCTGAACCAGCCCTTGTAGGCAATGTCCTTCAGGAAGTACTTGACCCCCAACCTCTCTTTGGCCAGCTCCAATAGGTGCCACGTTAGCATGAGCGTTCGTGACCTGTCTTCCCAGGTGTTCTTTGGAGGAACGAATTCGTCGTATTGGTAGCCCTCTAGCGGGATACCTCCGATGTAGTGAACATCCCAAAGACTGATGCCAACTTCCCCATGGTGAAGGTGGAATGTGTTGGTATCAAGAGACCACCGGGTGAATAGCTCTGGCCCGAGCTCAGGTTGATGGTGGAAGTGGAACTACGACGTCCATACCGCCTCGAACAGGCCAATATGCCGCAGTTCATCCCTGAATTGGTCGCAAGTATGGCGAACCCAGAATGCCCAGGCCCACTCACTAGTGACGTTTCCCCTGGACCGCAGGTCCCAATCCTTCAGCCAACCCTTCGTGTCATCCGGGACGCTCTGACAAAACGTGCTCGCGTAGAGGTCCGGAGAATTCTCTGCGACAGGCTCGTCCCCGGTAATGGTCCTGGTCCTCGGGTTCAGGACATATACGTCCATATGTCTGGTTTCCTTGGAAGTATGGACATTTTTGGTGATGTTTTAGTGAGGAAGATTGTCCTCCTGGGTCACCCATAACCGCGGTGTGTCCACCTCGAAGCCCGGAAAGGGAACCTCCTCTAGGATGCCAAAGTTCTAGAGTGGGAGGTTGTCAGACAGGGGATATGTCTTCTGGGCTGGGGTCAGCAGATTGAACAAGGTCAGGTTGTTGGAGACGATCATGTTGGCGCCATAAACCCCCTTGTTAGCCGCCATTTCGGTCATACGAGCGGCGACTTCCCCCTCATCAACTCGGTTTGCGTCCACCTCGAATATCTCGGGAGTTGCACGAAATCAGGATGTAGTGCACGGAATTGGAGAGTGCTGCATGAAATCTGAAGTGGGGACATGAAATCCAGGAGGTCGGCGTGCAATAGGCACACTAGGCACGAAATATCCCGAGTAAGCGTGCAAGGACGACCAAAATTCGGAAGGAATTACGCGCTGCCAGAGCATTTTTACGCACAGCCGTGGGAGAAATTTCACACATGAGAGTGGTAAGCCTATCGCGCGGAAAAGCTTGAGTGCAGATTCAGGGCCCGCGCCCCTTTTTATAGGCAAGGCTAGGGTTCTGCGCCGCGCGGAAAGAGAATTCCACGCAGATCCGTCGTTTTGTGCGCCGCGTTGGTTGTTTGTGCGCTAAGCGCCCAGGAGTGGCCCTGCTTCGGCGTTTCGGCGTTTCCCTCAGAATCCGACCATTGTGACCTCTCACCGATCCAATTCCGAGGGGGGGGGGGAATTTTTAGATGCTGAAAAAATTCCGTAACTCTCAGAGGAAGTTTCGAAATGACAAAGCAAAGTTATATTCGGAATCAGAGGCCAGGTCCGGAGTCCCGGGAAGTAGTGCGCGAAATAAAGGAGGCCTTACACGAAATAAAGCCGTGCGCGCGAAGCATCCCCGGGATGCGCGTAATAGAGCCGGTGAGGCGCGCAATTTTGCATGCCCTAGTTCCTCGCGGTGAAGCTTTGCACGCCGAAGGTTCATGGCGCGGAAGATTTCATGTGCCGCCTGGATTCTGTGCCGGCCGATGTCTATAAATAGGAGGCGACCCCAAACCGTTTGTGGTTGCAGAATTTGGAACGGCTCCCGTGCACGGAATTCGGAGTACCCCATGCGCAAGATGACTTCCAGGTAATTCCTATTTTCACGCAACCTTGCCCCGGGGTTTGTCTTTGCGCACAACTCCACTGGCTTAAGTGAATTTGCCCACTCCTCCGGGTTCTTCCATTGCATGCAATCCTTGACCCATGCACGTAATCCCCTTCTGTGCACGCAATACCAATACTTTGCGCACAATCACCTATCAATGCAATCCTCTGGTCCTATTGTGCACCATCCCGGTGTTTTGCGTGCAAACCTTCTCTTTGTACGCAACACCCCGGACCCTTTACCTTGATGCCCCTTGGCTGCCTCTCCGCACCGGCACCTAATGTCTTCCCTGCCGGGAATGCACTCCATGCATTGTTTTCCTATACGGCCTTCCAGGATCGTACGAAGTAACCTCAAGGTCCCTTGGGTGGTGTTTCCCATTGCGTTGCTTTGACTTATGCTTCTCCGTATAGGCACGCTAACAGCTATTTCTTCTTCGCATAGCCACACTAACGTGGACCCCTCAATGGTTCTCCCTGCGGCCCCCCTTCACTACGGCCTTGCCGATGCCTTCCCTCCCACCGGGGGTTGAGGGCATTGGGCATATAAGCCCTAGGGGTGTGGAGCGAACCCACCTCATCCAAGATGCAGGACGTTAAACTGCTAAGCACCTCTTCCTTAACACATGACGTTAAACTGTGGTCCGACCCCGTGCTTCACACATAGGGTCCCCCCATCTCGGACATTATTTATGCCTCACGTCTCCATGGGAATGGAATCTTCCTCATATGGAATGAGATCCTCCTTGTCAGAGTGGCGTTTGTCCATGGGGGAAGGGCTGCCTCAGAGCGTAAGCCCCTAGCCTCTCTTGCGGAAGGTTGCACCCATGCACCTCCGCACTTCCCCCCTGCCAAGGCCAGTGGAGTCCCTTTCCCACAACACTTTGTCACACCACGGGCCTCTATCCTAGAGTAATCCCCAGCACCAAGGGCCGCTAACCACGCGTAAGCCCATGTTTCCTCTTTGGTCCGCTCAACGCGTAAGCCCCTTTCCGCTTCTCACGGACGCACCCTTTGCGACATGATCGTATGGTCCCTGCTGCCTCTTGTTTCTCACACCGAGCATGACTCACGTGGGCTTAGAGTGCGCATCAACCATGACATCCTCTTTTGGCCACCTCAGAGTGTAAGCCCCATCCCAGCAAACTACATGGACTTTTATCCGTGCTAACGCATGGTACGTAGGAAGCCTCTACGAGGCTCAATCCCACCACCCGGTCGTTTTGACCTCTCCACTTTGGTTCCCCAACCACCATGGGACACCTCAGAGCATAATCCCCATATCCACTCTGGGTCGCCTCAGAGCGTAAGCCCCAAATGCCCTCATCCCGCATGACGTTAAACTGTATGCCCCCGTCCCGCATGACGTTAAACTGTATTCCCTAAACTACGTGGACTTTGATCCATGCTAACGCATGGTACATAGGAAGCCTCCATGAGGTTCAATCCCATCGCTCAGTTATTCTAACCCCTTCGCGTCGGTTCACCAGCACCATTATGGGCCTCCCCAGAGCGTAAGCCCCGTATTCCCCCTCTTGGGCCGTCTCAAAGAGTAAGCCCCATGTCTCACACCCACGTCTCATCCTAACTTCCCCCTCGACCCCACGTGCCTTGGGAAGTTCATGACCTATCCCGAAGATCTTACTTCCTCCAGGATCCAATCCATGTGTTCATTCTCACGGGTCGCCTCTTCAGGTGTCCCACCATAACACCGAACTACGCGGACTTTGATTCCCTGCCATGGGGATATGTAGGAAGCCTCCATGAGGTTCAAGCCCATCAGTCCATCATCCATCCTGATCCTTACCTGGGCCACCACATCCCGGTGAGATCATGCCACCCCATCCCACTCCATGGTATCCGGGAAGCCGCCCACGTGCTGACCCCAACATCGGTGTTCCCCCTAGGGGGTCCTTCAATCTGACCCACTCTCAGTGTTCTGATCAGTCCGATCCGTCCCCTCAAGATGTTAAACTTGCGGCATACCCCATGTTAAACATGGGAAGCTGAGGAAAACCTCAGATGGTACACAATCCCCTCGTTCGATGTGGGATGCCTCGGGCTTCCGCGACCTCAAGAAGCCCTGTGATAAGGGACAGAAGATAGACATTCCAATCCCCAGCGTCAAGACATGCCAACGACACCCCAACGTGACCATTCTCCTCACCGAAGGTTGCTGCCCCGACAAGACCCCTTGGAGCGTATCGACAGAAGCCGCATAATTAACTGACATCCATGCAGATATGGCATCGGGAACGAGCTTCACGAACCCATCTTAAATCTATGAGGGAGACCCGTACTAGGTGACGAGCTCCGAGGATGAATCCACGGAAGGAAGAACTGACATCCCATCATCCCGGTTTCGATCAAGGAGCAGATGTCCCTGAACAAGGAACGGATGCCGCCCACCTTTGGAAAGCGGGAATGCGGGGCAACAAGCCGCGCGTCCTCCCATGCGTGACGGACACGCGCACGCGCCCCAGCGTAAAAGCGTCGGAAAAAGAAACGTCCTATAAAGAATAAGTTACAGAAGATATCTCACATCTCATCTCTGATTAAAGGTCTCAATTAAGTTGGTCCAAACACCCAACTTATCATATACGCCAAGTCTCACTCTCAGGTGACAACTGAACTCGATAAATGGTGGAAGAACCCCTCCATTTAGATAAAAACTTCAAAAACCCCATTTATATGACCTATAAATGTCAAAAGGATTCCACCATTGCGATCTATGCAAAAAAACGCTCGGAATCGACTACTCACACACCCAATTCTGACTTCCAGAGCATAAGAGATACCAAAATTTCCAAACTGAAGCAGTACATGGCCAGAGTACACGGCCAGAGCACCTTGGGCCTGCCTGTGTAATAGTACACGACATGTATTTTACAGTACACAACATTTACTTTTCACAAAAAGTTACTCCGTTTCCATTTTCACCCGAACACATGCCCAAGTACCACCACACAGCATGTACATTACTGTAAACGACGTGTACTTCAAAAAAAAACCACTATTCTGTGTTCTATTACACACGACCACCCACATGGCCACCCACTACACAGCGTGTACTCAAAGTACACGACATGTACTTAATAAAATTTCATCTTCCCCGAATGGGAAGAACACATGGCGTGTTCCCCTGGAACACACGCTGTGTATAATGGGTTTTTCGACGGGAAATCCCTAAAAACGCCCGATTCGCCCATTTTCGCCCCTGAAACAACAGATCGAGCCCCATGGGCATACAAGAAAGAAATACAAGGCTTTAAAAACTTAAAAAAACTTGTTTAATGGGGATCTATGGCAAAAAAACTAATTTCCCTACCTTTGGGCGGAAACCGCTGAAGCCTCGGTTGATTTCACGGTCCACGGATGCCGCATGCTGACTCAGCGCGTCGAGGGCTTCGAATCGGTACCCTTCTTGCCTTCTGTCTCTCCCTATTTCTCGATCTCCAAAATCTCCCATGGGACATGGAAAAGGATGATCACCTATGGAGCATGCTCAAGGAGGAGGAGGAAGAGAGAAGAAAGAGAAAATGAAAGAAGAAAAGAAGAGGAAGAAAAGGGGCCCGGGCCGGCCCCGACGCCCGACATGAGTTTATGCCTTCCCTAGGATAAAATCCCCATTCCAGAATCAAAGGAGTAGACATAATCTCAATCCGATGCTCCATTTAAATGTTATTGCCAAACGAACCTACGCGCATAATTTAATATTTAATTTAATAATATTAAATATTAAATATTCCGCCAAAATTTGAACAACTCATAATTCCTCCAAACTCTTTCCCTAGGGTAAAAACCATATTCCGGGACCAAAAGAGTTGTTAGAAAAATTTTACGAGATTATCTGGTAGGGTAAAATTACCATTTTACCCCTCATGAGTGTCCAAGAGCAAAAATTCAAATTTCTGCTTAAAACAACTGCCCAGAAAAACACAGGTTCATGCAAACTCCCCACCATAAACCTTCTCATCCCCGAGAAGCCCAGTGAAAGGACCAGCAGCCATGCTACCAACCTGAGAATCTACAAAACCAAGCTATATGAACCATCCAACGACCAGCCTTATAACATTAAAAACCACTTCTACAGAGAATACATTCAACTATGACCAATCCGGTACTCCCCACCATAGGAATAACCTTGTCGTCATCTTAAGAGAAAACATCTAAGCTCAAAAGCTCCTAGAAAACACCGAAGTTTAACCTAAACAAGGAAAACCACCCTCAAAGGGCCAATGGTTTACTCCCCACTATATGGATTTCCTTAAACCACTCCGAGAGCACAACCAGAAAAGTTTACATCCTCAACAGGGATGAACCTTAGGAAAGGAAAAGGAGCTCGATGAAGGTCAAAGATCTCTCAATATACTCAAGACGAATCAAGATAGCACATGATAATATCTAACAGAAGTACACTAATATTTAACCGAAGGCGTGTCCAGCTCCCTCAGAGCCATGCTAACATCCCGCCAAAACCCGACCAGGATTCAAGAACGGGTCAACTATTTTCACACAGGTTTCCCTAAAACAGAACAGACATCGACCTACAAAGGTTCGAGTCAAAACCAAGGGTCTATAGGTCTTCCACCTAGCCCTACAGAAAATCCTCACAACTGGGTCACAAGGTTTAAACACCTAGCCCACAATATCCACAACCTCTCAGAAGATGTTAAAGATCACAATGAACAAGGAGAAAAAAACCAAAACACAACCTACAAGGGCCTTGATCCTCTACGAGCATCCTCAGAAGGAACTACTACTTGGAGTTCACAACCCAAGGAGAAGAGAAACTGAACTGATGCTCGTCGGGTATCTGTATACAACAAATACCCCAAGGAGGTCCAGTTCACAAGAAAAGCCTTGATATATATCGACATCGTTCTCAACAATCTGACTAGATAACCACAGACCCGAGAAACAACACCCAATAAGGGTTGAACAGAAAGGCATCACATGCCACATAGACCAACTAGGGTCACTATCCCACCTTTGAACAAGGACTGAGTCATCATCCCCAACAAAATGCCTCAACGTAGATCCACACAACCTGCCATCAGAGTGAAAAGTATGTGTAAGCAGACCAAAAGGTCTCAGTCTTCAGTAAAAACACACACTATCAAGCCTATATGATGTGAATCCTATGTGCCTCGTATGATGCATGAGACGCCTCTTGCCTTTGTCGGCCAAGAGTCAAAATCCATCCTTGGAATCTTACCAATGGCCAAGATCCAGAGATCCATAGTAAATCAAAACACCACACAACATGTGCATCGCTCAAGGAAAAAATCATATACAACTGTAACATCACAAAATCAGAACAATAATCCCAAACCCTGGAAACCAGGACTTCTTACCGGAATAACTGTTCTCAACGTACCATCCCGATATCCATCACAGGGTTCGACACATTACTAATTCTCTTATCTACCATATCAAAAATAGTAAAGACCAGGAAAGTAAACTCCTCTGATACCACTTTGTAACGTCCCAACTCAGAAGCCACTAAACCAGTGCTCCGAGCTGGTTCGCCACAAGGCCTCAACCACGCCTCCCCGTACGCCAGAGGCTGCCGAATAGCAGTGAAGGCCTAGTGTGTGATAGTGGAGAGACTATTCCCTCATACCAGAGTAAGAAAAAAGCGGAAATAACTAAGTATCATACACAATGGAAATTAAATAGAGTGAGGAAGTAGTAAACAACAGAAATAGAACTAACTATAATAGTAAAATGCTTTAAAATCTAGAACATCTATGCAATAAAATACAACACTGGTCACCCACCGGGCCAACCATTCAAATAAAAGTACAAAAGAAACTGAAATTAAAAAGTACAGGTATCTTCTACTAACTCTAAGCCAAACCACGTACCTAATCTCCAGACACTGTTGAACTACTGCATCCCGATCAGTAGAACCACTCGAGTAGCTCCGCTCGATCATGAACCCCTGGGCCTCAGCCCTATCCACCATGCAACTCATGCTCAACCTAAAAAGCAGACATAAGGCCTACACGTACACCGAGGTGCACATACAGGGGTGATAAATAATCTCAGCAGGGAACCCCAACAAGCAACCTATAACTGTGCTGCTAATAGTGTATGCAACAACAACGTGCTCAGCCTAGCTGGAACACAACAATAGGAAGTAAACCAAACATGCAACCACAGTTGAACTCAGGGTGTGTAATACCTGTAAACTGGGAAAGTGCCACCATGGATGTCCATATCTATATACGTATACATGTATAGTCCGATACCTATACACATATACATAAATATGAATATTCATGATTAAGTGATTCAAATAACAAGAAACCACATCAGTAGTCGATCATTGGAACCATAGGCCTAATATCTTGGACATACTGTGTAATGGAATTGAGCTGGACATCATGCCACTCAAGCCATGTATCATTAAGTCAATCTCTAGGTTCGTAACCCCATCGACATATACCTGCTTTGGCCAAGGCCAGAAATATATCTCTGAACAAGTTAACCAAAAACAAGTAACCAGTTCAATATAATTCAATTCTGAGTTTCTCTGAGACTCGGCCTCGACCGACCATCTCCTATACCAAATCCACAACAGAAACCACAACAGGATATCAACAAGTCAAAGATAAAACAATGCCAATCCTGTGATGTAGCTTGGCAGGTTCAACAGAAGAAATCACCATAGTGAATATACAAAGTAACCACTATCCTTAGACAGGTGAATCCTTGCCCTAAGGAAAATAGGAACAAAACCCTTAGGTGACTTCCCTCAGGCATAATGAATACTGCCCTCAGGAATACGAGATATCACCCTCAAGAACGGAATCTACTACCGTCAGGTATAAGAAATGTTGCCCTCAGGCTAAACAACGCTTCCCTCAGGCTAAACAAGCACTGCCCTCAGGCATGAGAAACGTTGCCCTGAGGCTAAACAAACACTTTCCCTCAGGCGAAACAAAACACTTCCCTCTGGATAAATAAAATACTTCCCTCAGGCATTCCAAAGGAAATCATGTAACCGGCCCGAGCCTAATATACAACAAGAATTTATATATGTTTCCTCTCAAGAAAACTCAATGCACAAAGTAATCATGGCATACCCTCAGGTATCCCAGAAAAACGGCTAAATAGAGGAACACACCCCCGGGGTGGTCCTGGATCCAAGAAGTGATCCAAAACAGTAGTTTAAACTTATCATTAGATTATCTACACAAATTTAGATATCTTTTCAGCAAAGGCCTCATCCATACAACACCCCAATCATGGGTTCATAGCACAACGATATATAAAAACACATAGTGGTTGTAATTAAAACACCAGACCACCTACTACTCAGGCACACAAGGTAAAGTAGGCATCCCAACAAATAGGAAGGTGCCTCACGTCAGGATCAAAAACCACCAACCAGGAAGCACCTCTAGTAACCAGTACAACATCAACAACCCAAGTCAGATATAAACAAACAAGTGAGGGTGGCCGAGCGCCCAACCCAAAACTAAAAACATAACACCACAGGATTACAAGTTTGGAAGGGTTTTATATGACACCTGAAGACCTTCTCTACCCAAACCTGATGTAACAACTCAGGTCGGTCAAACAACGGGCACCCTTTGGGTCCCACAAGTCAAACACCAAGGATTCATCCTACTCGAGATCCTCCAGGTAACTAGAGAGAAGGAATCATACACGGGATCCTTAGAAAAGAGGAATCCTACATGGGATCCTCTAATTAAGAACAAAAGATTCAACCCATAACAGGGGTCCTCTCAAAGAAAAAATGAGAGAGTTCCTATAAGGACTCCCTAGTTCAGCACACAAGCAAGGCATCCCTCAGGGGACCCTTAGAAGCATTCGGTCTCACGGCCTCTTAGGCCAGAAGGGAATGTATCACAAGGGAAACATACTCTAAAGAATAGGTTACAGAATATAGCTCACAACTCATCTCCTATTAAAGGTCTCAACTAAGTTGGTCCGAACACCCAACTTATCATACATGCCAAGTCTCACTCTCAGGTGACAACTGAACTCGATAACTGGAGGAAGAACCCCTAAATTTAGATAAAAACCACCAAAACCCCATTTAGATGACCTATAAATGTCAAAAGGATTCCACCATCACGATCTATGCGAAGAAACTCTCAGAATCGACTACTCGCACGACCAATTCTGACTTCCAGATCATAAGATATCCCAAAATTTCCAAACTGAAGCAGTACATGGCCAGAGTACATGGCCAGAGCACCTTGGGCCTGCCTGTGTAATATTACACTGCATGTATATTACTTTATATGACATTTACTGTTCACAAAAAGTTACTCTGTGTCCGTTTTCACCCGAACACATGCCCAAGTACCACTACACGGTGTGTACTTTACTTTACACAACATGTACTTCAAAAAAACCACTATTCCATGTTCTATTCCACACAGCTAGTGACACGACCACCCACTACATGGAGTGTACTCAAAGTAAACAATGTGTATTTAATAAAACTGTGTCTTCCCCGAATGGGAAGAACACACGGCATGTTCCCCTGGAACACACGCCGTGTATACTGGGTTTTCCGACGAGAAATCCCTAAAAACGCCCGATTCTCCCGTTTTCGCCACCGAAACAACAGATCGAGCCCCATGGGCATACAAGAAAGAAATATAAGGATTTAAAAACTTAAAACAACTTGTTTAAAGGGGATCTATGGAAAAAACACAAATGGACCTACCTTTGGGTGGAAACTGCCGAAGCCTCGATTGATTTCACGGTCCACGGATGCCGCACGCCGACTCAGCACGTCGAGGGATTTGAATCGCTACCCTTCTTGACTTATGTCTCTCACTATTTCTCAATCTTCAAAATCTCCCATGGGAAATGGACAAGGAGGAGAACTTATGGAGCATGCGTAAGGAGGAGGAAGAGAGAAGAAAGAGAAAAGGAAAGAAGAAAAGAAGAGGAAGAAAAGGGGCCCGGGCTGGCCCTGGCGCCCGACATGGGTTTATGCATTCCATAGGATAAAATACCCATTATGGACTCAACAGAGTAGACAAAATCTCAATCCTATGCTATGTTTAAAAGTTATTTCCAAATGAACCTACGCGAATAATTTAATATTTAATTTAATAATATTAAATATTAAATATTCCGCCAAAATTCAAACAGCTCAGAATTCCTCCTAACTCTTGACCTAGGGTAAACACCCTATTCCAGGACCAATGGAGTTGTCAGAAAAATTATCCGAGATTATCTAGTAGGGTAAAATGACCATTTTACCCCCATGAGTGTCTAAGAGAAAAAATTCAAATTTCTGCTCAAAACGATTGTCCGAAAAAACATGGGTTCTTACAATATATCAAGGTTTCCCATTAGAAACCCATTTATCAATTTATATTAACACATTTTTTCATCATACACAATTTTCAATTTCTTATTAGGCACATTTTTATCTTCAATTACTCAAACAAAGAAAATAATTTCATTTTAATAACTCACCCAAAACATTCTTTTCTGTGCATGCCTAAAATGATGAATGTTACATAAATTTTTGAGTGCCTAGAATGATTCATGTATACTCAAATTTCATCCCATATTGGGCCATGAATAAAAATATTAGAAAATAATAACATCACGCAACAATTTTATCACTCAAGGTGAAATAACATTCAACTATAACCACAAACATCAAGAACATAAATCCCACCCTGGGTACTTGGGTTTTCCCCCATGCATGGGTTAGATACTCCCATATATGAGCTCATAATCAAGTCCAAAATCATCCTAGTTTCTTTTTTACCATTCCCAAATAATAATACAACTTAAAAGAAAAGAAAAATCTCTTGATACCAATTTGTAACATCTCGAATCGGGTGCCACATGCCAGTGCCCCGAGCTAGTTGGTTACATGACCTCAGGCATACCTCCCTATACTCCATAGGCTACTGATTAGTAGTTAGGGTCTAATATATATATATATATATATATATATATATCATGGAGATACTATACCCTCTTTATCAAATCAGCACATCAATGGAAATAAATGAACAAGATCCAAATGATAATAAACAATAATTGGAATAATACCATAACCCATAAAGACCAACATCACATGATAATCCAAAACATAGATAAATGACCATAAACCAAATAAATAAATATGTCATGCCATATGTGTGTCAAGTTTCAAATGAAAACAAAAAATAAAGACACACTAACAACTCCCAAGAGGTTTTTGACATCATGTCTGATTCCCCCATCCATGCTCCATCCCGACTCATCCATCTAACATAGGGCTCTTGCCCATATACTGTTTTGAAAACATGAAATCTATTTGGGTACCAATCATGAAGCCTAAGTAGGGTGTGAGTGAAACTCATTTGGACACCATCAAAAACATATAAATAATATCCAGTCCATAATAGTATATTCAGTTGTATAAAGAATAAATTAAAAATGAATAATAAATAGTTTTCTCATAAAATTATTCTTTAATTAAAAACATAAATTCTTGGGTTCATGATGATACAAAAACCAACAATACTTGCTTCGGCCCATTCTAGTGTTTGAACCATTCACTAAGGGATATTACATTTCATTCAACCATGGGATTCCATTAATCATTTAATTTTTAATTTGACATTCAAATAATGGGGTCTAGGGTAATAGTATTGAACCCCATGAGTATTTGGAGCAGTAGTCCCTATCCCAAAACTCAGTGATCACATTACACACACACACACACATATATATATATATATATTGAGGTCCTAGAGTGGAAATCTAACACCTTGTGGATATTTTTGAGTAGTAGTCCCTATCCCACAACTCATTCATAATTATAACATCCCATGGTTCCACATTCATAACCCATTCATCAACCATTTTCATAAAATCATTTATCAACCATATTCACAATTCTATTTATGAACAAATAATAATTTATAAGCCATCAATTAAATCATATAGGAACACCATAAGGGTATCCATATATTTCATAATTGTATTAATCAATCAATTTCATAAACCCATTATTCCATCAATTTCATAATCCCATGTTGACCCAATTGACTAATTCAATTTACAAATCAATTGACCAACACCAAAATTAAAATTCCACAATTACATACATGCAATTATAATAAAGAATATGAGAATTGACAATTAGAATACCTATATCAAGGTCATTGACAGATGGTTGCCAACCCATAATCCCAATTTTACATGAATCTATTACAAAAAATGGCATGAAATATCTAGGAATAATACCTAGGACCAAGATTCAAAGGAATAATATCCATTAAAATCTAAATATAAACCATCTCAAATTAAGTATAAATCATCACTCTTCATCGGGAAAGAGAGATGATAGAGGGAGGAAACTATACAGAAAATAAATTATATACTACAGAGGAGATGATACTTTAATTATATCCTCAATTTATCAATAAAGGGGTTCTAGGAGACTTTGAATCCTTTTGAGTGATTAAAAAATTGAAGGAATGTGTTTAGGGTCAAGAGATATTTAATGGGGATAAAAATACAGGGGGGGGGGGGGGTTGAGATTTTTAAATAAGTTTTCAAGGGATTAAAAACCCACATGCACAGTTTCCTAGACTGAGGCACATGGTTTTCCAAACCATGCAACTTAACCATAAAAATATACTTAGGGGTGAAAAGTTACTCCTAGGTGGACACATGGTTTGAAAAATCGTGCACCAAATGTGAAAACACCCTATGTCTAAGGGTGCATGGTTTGAGGTGGGAGGCCACATGGTTTAGCCAAATCATGTGCCAACCATGATCTACTTCGTTTCCCTCCAAAATGGGGTGCACGGTTTCCTAGGGAAACCCACATAGTTTCCCCTCACCATGCACCAACTATTCATAGCCCCATGGGCTTCCAAATTTCTAAAAATTAACTTGAAACAACCCCAAAACAATACCCAACCAAGGTACAAAAAAGATAAGAGTACCTGGAAACTTGTATGAGGCATCTCCAGAAAGGTCATGATCTTATATCTCTCCTAAAATTTATACAATTTTCACTCAATTTACTCCTTATTTATTTCATGGAAGCCTTTTGTGAGAACCAAGAGCTATCATATCTTCAAAGGATCAATCTCCTTTGATTCTTAGGAGTTTGGAGTGCCTTATAGTTAGAATCAAAGCTCTAGTTGAGTTTACAAGTCTTATTCCTTCTATTTTATGGAAAAAGCTTTATGTGGATATTCCTCTTATTCTAAAGCTCTTAAACCCTATTTTTTATAGAGAATCATTAGTTTTTGTGTAAGTAGTTATTTTAGTTCAAAGAAAGGGTCACGGTTGGGTGAGTTATCATATACAATCTTGAGGTATGTGTTCTAAGTGATTTATCCCAATGTCTTGAAGTTGTTTATGTGTATTCATTATGTTCTATAACATTTTCATGAAATACATTTGTTTATTTAATTTTTATTGTTTATTTAGGACTTATAATGATGCGGGAGACCCTTTATGGTTCTATTGGATATCATGAGACTGGGTCTTAAAGGTCACCCTATGGGTGTTCCATCCCCTTAAAACTGGTAATGTGAATTGAAAAGGGGAATTAGTGGGTTTATGTGATCAAATTGATTCCTTGTTATGGAATGATAATGGGCCCAAAGTGGTTGTTTGGTATAAATTTAATTGAAATGTGATATTCCTCAAGGAATATAAATGATAGAGCATTATATAAAGGGGTTTATAAGTGTTTGGTTAAATTATTTTAGAGAATGAATTGTTGTGTGGAATGTGATTGAAATGTTGAAATGGTCTAGTTTAATAATTGGGTAAATGGGGTTAAATATAATAGACCATGTGATTAATTAATGATTGAAAATAATGGATATCCTTGTTTCTATCATGTGTTAACAGGTTAATTGTGTGAAATCATGGAAATGGTTGTTAGTTATATTTGTGATGTGTGACATGATGTTCTTGACCCATGGGTAAGGTGGTTGGACATGATGTTCATTATACTTGTTTAAGGATGTTGGAAATAAAATTCCTTATCCTTGGATGAGGATGTTCAGACATAAAATTCCACATCCTTGGTTATGAATATTGGGCATGCCATCCCATATTCTTGTTTGAGTGTTGACATGAATATTCAAGAACAAATGATTTGACATGATGTGGGCACTTGGATGAGAACCCTTAATTAGAAATGGAATTAAATGATAAAATAAACCCCCCTTAACTTTCTATGTAAAGTGTTAACCCCTAGATTTTATGTCCTATGCTTTTAGAGCCCGAGTTCTCAGAGAATAAATGGAAAATTTTCAATATAAACATATTTTCTTCCATTTAATATCATCACTATTATTCCATTTCACTTACATAAACCTTTTTTATGATTGGATATTGCTTTAGACACCATTGGTGGTGGCCTACTGAGCTATACTCATACCCTAATAAGGACACATTTGGTACTCGAGAAGACTGTTATGAGTGGGTTTCCTAGGACCAAATCCTTTATATAATTTAATTACCATTACATGCATACAATTTGATATATAAATGTGTTTATTCTTACCATAATAGAGTTGATACTTCTTAATCCACTATTTACATGGTAATTTCCTTAGATTACATGTTGTATCAAAAGGTTATAGTAATTACTAGCTATAATTAGAACCATAAGTACAATTACAATAATTTTAAATATATATACTATAGTCTAGATACATCATAATTATGAGACATAAATGATGTCTAGATATCAGGTGTTGGGGGCTCATAAGAATTGAGACTTATTCTTAGGAAGTTCTCACTTGGTGATATTGAGTAAATGAGATCACGAGGATTGAACCTCTAATAGGATCACCACTTTTTTTGGTGTTATTGGTTATTTATATCTATGAACATGTGTATTGGTCTCTGGACTTAATATTATTATCAACATGTACCATTTTATCACATACTTTAATGTAAGAAAAAAACCATGTCATTGAAGTCTTGGTGAGATATCTTGTGCTAGGTGGGTCATTGGCGGTATGGTATTGGTTGAATGATCAAGATAGAATTTTTTTCTTTTGAGTTAAATAATAGATATCTCATGGGACTAGTTTAACCAGTATGGTAGTACAATCATTAAATACATGTCCATTATATAAGAAGGTAAGTCCATTTATTAAGCTCATATAATATATAAAGCACCAAAAGAATTATGACACAAGTGTGCATCCTGCTTTATGAGATATCATGATACAAAGATATTATATTACATAGAGCATGTTAATAGGAGGTAGTCATATATTTGATATTAGTTATTTCTTTAGGGTCCCTTATGGTTTTCTAGACTCTACTATTGGTTTGTGGGTTGGAATCACTACTATCAAGATAAGTACCTAGAGGGTCACCGAGTAAGTGTATCCACAAGATCCACCTATTCTAATGAATATGAGTTTAAGATGAAGTGAGCCCTATGTGCAGGGGTCAGTGAATGTTTGAGTATGTTCAATTTAAAGTAAAAATAATTGAATTATATTATTCAATTTTAGAATAATAATTATTGAATTTATTTCTCAAGGTATTCACAAGTTGTTTGATTATAAAATTGAATACAAGAAAATATAAATTTTCAAATGAACATAGGATGTTCAAGGATAATTAAATTATTTAGAGAGATTATGTACTGATTTAATGGTTTATATTTTATCACAAAACATTTTATAGTGTTACTATAGAGTGTTAAAATATTTGTGACATTTATTATAAGTTTATTAAGTCATATGTGTGCACAATGGTCTAAAATGAAGGTTATTACTTTCGAGGAACAAAAGTGGAATTTTGGAAAGTATAACCTAGGTATAAAAACTTATTTTATCCTATTAAATATTGATCTCTATCATTTAGAAAAATTTAGTGAGATAATATCTCCTCTCATATTCTCTTAAGTTCTTATAGAGAGATTTTGAAGAAAGAACAAGGTTGGATCAATCCCGTCTTCTTGATCGAGTCTGCATTCTTCACAGGATCAAAGGGATATCAAAAAACTCTTTGATTTGTTTCTCTATACCTAAGAAAAATATATAAATGTTCTAGAATATGTGGTGCATGTGTGGATGATCTATAGGATTCCTAGCTTAGCGCCTTTGAGCCGCAACATGTCGATGGTGTGTGAATCAAACCCCTGACTTCAAATGAACGGGGTACCATTTATGCTTTCGTTCAATTTTACTTTTCATGCTTAAATTTAAAAAAAATAACCTTTAATAAATATGGTAAATAAGTTGTGTGGATTCAATGTTTTTAACATAAATCCAAACCAAAAAAATTTAAATTGCTCATTTTTCATGCTTTTGCTGCACCCTAGGTTCCTTAGATTGGTATGAGAGGGAAAACATAATTACATAAGTCTATAAATTACGAAATTTAAATTTAAATTTCTATGATTTAGAATGATGGTTTTGATATGGTTCCAATGAAACTGACAGTGCATCGATCTGAGTTCGTATCGATAAGATATGGCTGATCGATGATCGACATGTTTTGCGTAAAAATCATGAAGAAAATTATTGTTTAATTTTTTTGGTTCACTTTAATAGATATTGGTGTGATAGATTTTTAGACAGAGCATTATGTGAGTATGTTTTTTTAGCTGGATATACCAGAAGCTAGTTGGGATAGTCTATTGACAATATAATATTTATTTGTAAGCTTGATTTAGTTTCCAAAAATCAAGGGACAAACCTTCCCTTGGAAGTTTGTTCAAACATTCCCTTGGAAGTTTGTTCAAAGCTTCCCTTAAAATTTTGTTCAAATCTTCCCTTGAAAACTTGTTTTTTTAATAAAAATTTAAAATGAGGACAAATATTCCCTTGGAAGCTTTCTTTTTTTAGAAAAGGCCAAAGATTCTATTGGATGCTTTCTTTATATATATATATATATATATTATATTTCCTTTAAATGGATACCCAAATTGACTTTGAAAAGATCAGTTTAGTCTAGGTCTAACCCACTCGACCCATCACTAGGCATAAAATAAATTTTGGGGATCTTCTTTAGGTCCAAATGAACTCAAAAAATTATAAAAAAAATTCAAAAATTAAATTTAATTGTTTGAGATTTAATAATTTTATTTCAGGTGTTGTGGGATGTATTGATAATTAATTAAAATTATATTAATGCAAGTTAAAGAATCAAAAATACCTTCAAGTTTAATTTTATCAAGTTCAATTTTTATTATACAATATAATTGTATATTGACTGATCATGAGTTGATACCAAACCATGTATATTTTTTATTCTTTATTTAATTTAATTATTGCATTTATTTTTTTTAAAATGTAATTATAATTTTATTTTTACAATCTGTGCATCATTCCTCCATATTTAATTTTTATTAGTACATATGTGTATATATTTAAGTAGTAAAATGTAACATCACACCACTAGTTCCTCTCACCTACATGTGGGTATACACTATAAATATCGAAGGAGTTCATGGTGTTGCAGTTCGAGTTGAGAGCTGGCATAGTCCAAACAAGTGAAGTGCAGAGGAGTTTTAACCAATGCATTTAAAGTCAGGTATTAACTTAAGGAATTCCCCTAGGGTTTCTGTTAATCCATTATTAACTCAATGGATTAACTAATAGTTAATGGTTCTTGATCATTCCATTATTTATTTATTTTATCATGTGCATGGTTTATTATTTTGTAAATGTGTATTTTTATGCATGATCACATAGTATAATAATAAACAAGAATACATAGATAAAAAGAACATGTGTGGTGAATGTTTTATATTTAAAATCATGGTTAATTTGTGATTATGATCAAATAGAACAAGCATGTTAAATATAAAAGGATTTCATTCACTGATTTTAACTTACCAAATCTCTCAAAAAAATATATTAAGTCATCAAATTCCTTCTATCAGTTGAATTTGGACACAACTAATTATTCAAGGTGCGCTTCATCCCTAGTTGAGGGTGCCTATTACTATTAAGGAGTTCTTATAAGAGTAGTGGGTTGAATTAACTAAATTTTTAAGCAAATTACTATACATAGTTAGCTTGTTTCAACTTTAGTGGTAAAATGTTGAACAATACAAAGTAATTCTTTACAAGAGATGGGACTCCACTCAACAGATTAAGGAGATGTGAGTAAATGTAGTTGGCCAATCAAAAGCCTAATTTAAACTCTAAAAGTTGCAGTGATTCCATAGCTCAGGATATGAAGATAGCTTTAAGGATACTTTCCACTAGAATACCCAATCAATTGGGTATTCCAAATCTTGCAGTTGAGGGCTACTAGGATTTGATAACATAGTGGGAGACATTTAAAATTTAAAATTTGAAAATGTTGACTCTTAATAAAGATAAATTACTAATATGATAGGTTTATTTTTTTAGATCAAATGAAAACCACCACCAATTCATTTTAACTATGATGAATATTGGATAAATAGAATATCCTAACTGTCCATAACTTCTAAGAGTGGTACAGGCGCTTGTGCATAGTACTGCACTAAGAGAGGAAGCTTTATGTGTTGGAATCCCCACTTCCTACTGAGCCCCATCAAGGATAAATAAAGGAGGATAATGATAAATATAAGAATCATATGTATGATGCACTAGATGTTTAGTGTTTCATGTTTTCATCTATGTCTAGCGAGATGCAGAAAATGCATGAGGAAAAAGATGCTTTCCAAATGGTATCTTATCTCTAAGAGTTATACCAAGAGAGAGATTAATAAGAAAGGTATGATATATAAAGTTATATGTATATATGTTTTCTAGTATAATGGAATCAATAAAGACCTCATGCACTCAAGATTATTGGGTACATTAAGATACTTGAGTCCCTTGGGTTCAAACTGAACCAAGATCGAGAAAATTTTCACATTCTTGTCTCTTTACCACATAAATTATCGACATTAATTATTAATTATAATATGAATAACATGAATAATTAAATCCTATATTTATTGGATTTAGTTCACTAAGAAAATAAGGATATGAATAATTCCAATTCTTTGGTCCTTATGGTGAATAAGAGGAGGAAAGACAAGGATAATGTGTCAAGGGATAAGTATAAGTCAAATACATCGATGCACTAACCTTTCAAGAAGCCAAATATACAGAGGGAGAGAAATGATAAAAATAAATTTTACTTTACATGTGGAATGAAATTCCATTACTGATAAGAAGAAGCAAGTTGACACTTCTACATTAGATATATTTTTCATTGAATGCAGTCTATCTATTTCTACAAGTTGGGTATTGGATAATACATATGGATCATTTTTTTTATTAAAATACAAGAACCATGTAGATTAAAGATAATTTCAAAAGGTGAAGTAGATCACTGATTCAAGTGACACATTACTCCAAGAGAATGATGAACCTCTGACCTACAAGGAAACAACAGATGGAAAGGATGCTGCAAGATGGAAAGAAGCCTTACATTCTTAAATAAATTCCATGTACCAAAATCAAGTTTTTATTTTTTTAGAACCACCATTATATGTAAATAATATTGGGTGTAAATTGGTATTCAAGAAAAATATGGACATGTATGGTCAAGTGAGAACCTATAAGGCCTGACTAGTGATAAAGGGTTTTAGGCAACCTCAAAGCATCAATTATGATGAAAACTTCTCACCAATATCTATGATAAAATCCATTAGAATATTAATTGAAATGGAATCCTTACATGATTATGAAATTTGGAAAATTGATGTCAAAAATTCTTTTCAAAATGAGAAGTTAGACTAATATGTCTATATGACACAACCTAAAGGGTTCATTATGTAAAAGAGTGATAATAAAGTGTGAAAGATATAGAGATCCATTTATGGATTGAACCAGACATCATGATCATGGAATATTAATTTTAATGAGGCCATAAGATAATTTGGATTCATTAATAATGAAATTTATCCATTCTTCTATAATAATGTTATTATAAGTGCCATCATTTTCCTAGTATTATATGTTGATGAAATATTGTTAATGGGGAACAAAGTGCATGTCTTATAGTCAGTGAAGGCTTGGTTAAATGAATGATTACCCAATAATCCTATATTCTAGGGATCAGAATCTATCGAGATAGATCTCAAAGGCTGCTTGGAATAATTCAAAGTACATATATTGACAAGGTACTCAAAAAGTACAATATGGAACAATCCAAGATAGGATTGTTTCCAATGTCACATAGAATTAATCTCTCCAAGAATTTGTGTACACAAACATAGTAGAATATTGAAATAATGAGTATAATATCTTATTCTTCAGTATTGCGATCTATCATGTATTCCATTCTATATACTAGGTTTGATATTTCCTTTAATTTAAGCATGGTGGGAAGATATAAAGACAATCCAAGAGAGATGCATTGGGAAGCTATAAAAATAATCCTAAAGCACTTGAGACGTTAAAAGGATATGTTCCTAGTGTATGGAGGAGATGATGAGCTATTTTTGAGGGGATAAACTAATGCTAACTTCCTAATAGACCATGATGAATTGAAATCATATTTAGGCTATGTATTTTTCCTAAATGGTGGTGTAATGATCTAGAGGATCTCAAAGAAGTCTGTGGTTGTTGATTCTATAGGAGTGTCCAAGTATATAGTGGATTCCTATGCAGCTAAGGAAGTAGTTTGGATAAATATATTTGTTTTTGAGAATGTAATTGTACCTAGAAGTGTAAAACCTATTACAATATACTATCAAAATACTATGAAAATGGTGCTTTCTAAGGAGCCCAAGTCACACTAGAGGACAATGCATATACTTAAGAAGTTTCATCTCTTGAGATATTTTACTCAAATAGGTGAAGTTGTGGTTATTAGAGTAGACAAAAAGGATAATGTAGCTGACCCACTAATTAAATCGATATCTCAGTATAATCATGATACTCATGTGAGAGCAAGTGGGATGAGAATTATTAATTGTTAGCTCTAGTGCAAGTGGAAGTATTGTGAGTGGGTGAACTAGACCCAACTAATTTATATAATTTTATTACTATTACACAAATAAAATTTGATATATACATGTGTTTAATTTAAACATAATAGTGTTTATACTTCTGTATCCACTATTTACATGTTAATGTCTTTAGATTACATGTCATATCAAAAAGTTATAACGGTTCCCAGCTATAATGATAACCTTGAGATACTATGATAGTAATCTCCTATAGTCTAGATAAATCATACATATGGGACCCAATTATGTTTGAATATTACGTTTTGGGGGATCATAAGCATTGATATTTCTTCTCATGAAGTTTTCTCTTTGCGATATCGAGTAGATGAGATCATGGGGGATGACTCACTAATAGGAACACCACATGTTTCATATGTCATTGGTTGTTCCTATCTAGGAACATGTGTATTGGTCTCTAGACTTGATATCATTATTAATGTGTAACATTTTATCATGTACTTTTATGCAAGGAAAAAACCATGACATTGAAGTCATGGTGATGTAGCTTGTATTGGGTGCATCATTGGTGGTATGACATTGGTTGAATGATCAAGATAAAATTTGTTTCTTTTGAGTTGAGGAAGAGATATCTCTTGGGCCTAGGTTGAATATAATGGTAATAACTTCATTAAATCCCTATCCATGGTACAAGAAGGTAAGTCCATCTAGTAAAATCAAAAAATATATATAGCAACAAAAGTATGATGACACAAGTATGCATCCTTATTTATGAGATATCACGAGAAAAAGAAATTATATTACACAGAACATGTTTGAAGGAGTAAGTCATAACTATGACATTCCTTATCTCCTTAGGGGCCATGATGGGTTGATACAAAACTCTCTCGGTTTATGGGTTAGACTCATTGATATCAAGATATGGTACAAGAGGGTCACACAATAAGTGTATCAACAAGTTACACCTATTCTATTGAATAAGAGTTTTGGATTAAGTGGGACTCATGTACGGGGGATGGTGAACATCCAAGTATGATTGATCAAAAGTAAAAATAATTCAATTATATTATTCAAATTTAGAATAATAATGATTGAATTTATTTCTAAAGGTATTCACAAGTTGTTTGATCATAAAATTGAATACGGGAAAATATAATTTTTTGAATGAACATATGATGTTGAAGGTTTGTTAAATTATTTGGGTAGCTTATGAGAAGATTTAATGGTTTTTATTTTATCACATAATATTTTATAGTGTTACAAGTTATTGATAAAATATTTGTGACATTTATGAAAATTTTATTAAGTCATATGTGTGTGCAAAGGTATAAAATGAAGGTTAATACTTTACAAGGACTAAAGTGAAATTTTGGAAAGTATAACCTAGCTATAAAAGATCATTTTTGCCTCTTGAATATAGAGATACACCATTTGGACGAATTTAGTTAGATAATATCTCCTATCCTCTCCTATCAAGTTATTAGAGAGATATTTCAAATAAAGAATAAGGTTGGGTCAATATTGTATTCTCTATTGAGTCAGTGTTCTTTACGTGATTGAAGGGATGTTTAAAACTCTTCGATTTACTATTCTAGAACTTAAGAAATGTATATCAATGATCCAGGAGATGTGGTTCATGTGTGTATGATCTATAGGTTTCATATATTGGTGCCTTTCATCCATGACATGTCAACAGGGAGTGAATCAAACCGACGAATTCAAACGAACAAGGTACCATTTATGCTTTCGTTTGATTTTATTTTTTGTGATTAAATCGAATTAAATGTGATAATTTAAAAAATACAAGAAGATTTTTTTTGGATTTAGCAACTTTATCATGAATACAAACCCAAAAAGTTTAAATTTCACATTTTTCATGCTTCTTCTAGGCCCCAGGTTTCTTCATAGACTTTATGTTTATAGGTTATTATAAGGGAAAGAGCCTTATGATATATGGATTATTTGGTATAGAGAATGAATGAGGGGAATGAAAATGTTATTGGGATCCATTGTGTTAATTGTATTTGGTTTATTTATTTTGTTTTTTTTGGAACTTTAGACTCTTATGACATGACATATTTATCATATTTTATTGTTATATTTATCCAATTTTGGGAGTTGGTTATGCATTATTTGGCTATGGATTATTCTGAAAATTTTATGTTTATTATAATTTAAACTATTGGTTTACTCTGGTAAAGAGGGTATAATGTCCCCATATGTTTCAATAGACCCTCACTTCTAGTCAACATCCTATAGAATATGGGGAGACGTGATTGAGGTCACATAATGATCTGGATCAGAACACTGATTTAGTGGAACCTAGGTCAAGATGTTACAAAATAGTATCAGAGTGATTTTATTTTCAATTTATTTACTATTAGGGAAAGGTAGATAGGATTATAGGACATGTTAGGCCTTGGTAATGATCTCTTTCATGGAAGTAGCTAACTCATATGTAGGGAAAACCCAAGTTCCAAGGGTGAGATTGCTTTTCTTGATGTTTGTTCTTACAATTGGTTGTTATTTCACCTTGGGTGATATAATTGTTGTGGGATGTTATTATTTATGAGTTTTTAATAATTGGTTATTATGGAATGATGTTTTATATAAAAACACAATTTTAGGCACTTAGGGATTTATGTGACACACATCATGTTAGGTACACATAGAAGATCATGCATGTTATGGGAAATAAAATGATTTTCTATTCCTTTTGTGATTGAAAATAAGTGGTTCTAAACAAAGAAGGTGAAATCATTTAAATTAAAAATATGTTAAATTAAAATGGTTAAAATAGTGACTAATTATTATGGTGCAACTTTTTATAAGTTTAAGTACTTTGAATTTATTTCTAATGTGAAAGATAAAAATTAGAAGTCTGGTTTACCCCGCATTATCTTTAGGCCCTTGATTGGGATAGTTGGGGGTAGTAATAGAGATGAATTTGTATTAATTGGGAATTTTCATATGCAGTTACTTGTTTATGGATATTTGTGACCACACTTTTTTTATATAATTATTAAATGACTTTTTATGTTTCTTGAAATATGCATTTTAAATTGTAGAAAAATTCCATAAGGATGAAGTTTATCGGTAGGGAGATATGAGGGTATTGCTAAGAATAAACCTACAATAGTGGGAAAATAACCCCAGTTGATTCAAAGTAATAGGGGGAATATTAGTTTCTTGATAACATTTCTCATTTTATTAAGTTTATTGAGAGGGTATAACTTGGAAGGACTTACAAGAGAAGTTCTTGGAGAATTTATACCTAAAGACCGTGAGGTAGGAAATGGTTTCAAATTTCATGCATTTGAACTAGGAAAACATGTTAGTAATGGATTATGTCATCCAATTCACTAACCTTTATTTATTTGTTTTTATGATGGCATGAGATGAGATGACAAGGGAGAATCATTTTCATGATGGGATCAATTGAGATATTAAGTCAAAAGTGAATATCTTTTGGATGAAATTTTTTTATGAGGTGGTGAATCAAGCTCTAATTTATGATGGGAACATGAAGGAGGCCTCAAGTGGTTTTAGTTGGGATATTTAGTGGTACATATTCTGATTCTAGGAAGCATTGTTATGAGAACTTCCATCAAGGTGGTGGTGGATAATGAAACTAAGGGAGTGGACCGACCTTTTAGGGTAGCTATCATGTGGTCTATTATTAGTGTAAAAAGCTAGGTCACATGAGAGGTCATAGTCTTTGAACACTAGTGGAGTTACAAGATTTATGAAGGATGAGGAACCCAAAGATATTCTATAGGAACCCTTGAGAGATGGGTAGTGTTGGAGGACCTAAGCTGATGTAGAGAATTGATAGAGGATCATCTTTCCTGTACTGGTCAGGTAGTTAAAGTTCCACTGACTGTACCAATAGAGGTGGGGGATGTAGTGCTCCATAAAAAGAGCATACATATCAGTAGAGGATTTCATTTCTCAAGAAATAAATAGGAGTCTACGGTATAGGGATAAGTGTGACATCCCAGACCTGGATGCCACTTAATAGGTGCCTCGAGCTTGGTTGACCACATGGACTTAAGTGCATCTCCCTGAACACTAGAGGTTTTTGACTAGAAATGTGGGCCTAGGGTGTGTCCATGGAGAGACTATTCCCTCATTACCAGAGTGTAAAAAAATGGATAATTGTAACATAGATAAAATAATAGAATCAGTGAAATTAAATAGATGGTCAAATAGAAAGATACAAGGATAAAAATAACTGAAATAACTATAATAAATGATACAAGCATACAAAAACTGATGATGATATATCATGTCACTAGAAATTTGGAAAACATGGATACAAAGTATCATAAATACATGAAAAAACCTATGTATAAAAAAGGAAATACATAAACTATCCCAAGAATCCTGGGCTCCAGCTCAATCATCTACTACAAGATCCATACTAACGCAATAAGAAATCAAGTGTTCAAAGCTGTATGCTTCCCTTTATCAACACCTGAACTCATGTAGTCTACCAAGGTACCAATGGAACTTGTATAGGGTGTGAGATAAATCTCAGTGGGCCACCACCAATGGTGTATATAAAATTTGACCCGTGTAATGTAAATACAACAGTGTGTAAGCATACATATAATAAGTAACAAAATACAGTGTAACTAAATACCCAAGTACCTACTTCAGCCCTTGGCTGGTGTCTAAGAATGTAACTAGTTTATAAGTTAATTGATTACCTATAACACCCCAAACATTTTATGGTATGTTTCTCTTAAATACTTTCTATTCATTAGATAGCCTATATTGCATGAAGCACAAAGTCTTTTGTGAATCAAACATTATAGGAGAAAGTCACGAAGTCTTTTTTGAATCAAACATTATAGGAGAAAGTTATAAGCTATCCATTAAACATAAAATTTCCACTTCTATGTTTTGAATTTTGAAAAACGGTCATCTAGAGTTGTGACCAATAAGTTATTTGGTGTCTCATAGAACCAACTTGATTTGTTGATGAATAGTAACACACCCTTATGAATAGTAATATGAATAGTAATATGACCCTTATGAATAGTAAATAATGATAATATTTTATTTTCTCATGGTAATAAGATAATTAGATCTTAATTAATTTTTCAATGTGATATAGAACTAATTATATCTTTAAAATGGTTATTTTTCGAATTAACTATGATTTTATTTAAAAATTAAATTAAAAATACATAGAAAATTATATTTAAAAAATTGAGTTCATTTTTTAATTCTACACATTGAAAAATGGTTAGGATAAATTCTTGGGATTTTTCTAAAATACTTGAATTTTACATGAATAGTAAAAATACAGTTTTGAGTTTTTGGTAGTTTAATAACATCATAATGATGTAATAATTAAATATAAAAGTCTGATAGACTTGTGTACAGTAACTTATGACATGAGGTGTCCCAAGTGGCTAAAACCATGGGAAAATACCACAGTCAATCCCATGATTTTTCAAAAAACCACTAATAAGGTGTCCCTTTTAATTAATAAAACCCCCCCTCTTAATTACTATAAATACCTACTCACCCCTTCGTTTTATTTCATTAAAAACTCATTATCATCAAATATATGGTGGTATTACTTACCTAGGAGTCCTCCCAAGGTGTCATAAAACCCCCAAGGTCCCAACCTTCATGTTTTGGGAGTTACTCTACAAGGTAAGAGAATCAACCACCCTTCTGTTTTCTTAAAGATTTCATGTTATGTTTTATATTTTATTATCAATTGGATTATGTGGGGATATTTCATTCCATATTACCCTTACTTCCCATATTATTTAAGAGTTATGAGATACCCCCTTTCTCTAATCAAACTATTTTATTAAATTTTAAGTGATGTCGTTAGGCTGCCGAATTTTCGTAAGAGATTTCTCAATTTTTCTCTTATTTTGAGTTCCTTTCTTTTATACTTATTTAATTACCTCACCTAACCCAAATGATATGATAATTATAGTACCTTAAATGAACTAGAATTATATTATTCTAATGGAATATTTCATCATCATCTCCTTTTCCCCTCCTCTTATAATAAAAATGAAAACACCGTCCGAGATGTGTTAATTTATCACATTCAAGGACAACGAGTTCTCAATTTTCGTTACCATATTAAATTCTGGTAATGAAACCATTTTTATGGTTGAAACAGATCAGAATATATGTGTTTCATATCATTAATGTTCTGGAATCCCTACACACTCATAACATGGAATAATAATACAAAACAAGTTCATTGTACACAAAAACTACCCTGCTAAATCCAAGAGTTTATCAATAACTTTTAACCAATGATTCATCCTCAATTATATAACCCAGAATCATTATATGATCATTTATATATCTTTCATGTCACTAATAATATATATTAACAATTTTTTATATTGAACCACATTTCAAATGAACTTCCATTCACGAATGCAAGTAAACGAATCATGAAAACCAAGGAAGAAAATGTTTCCAAAACAATAAAATTGAACCTCTTAAACCCATAAAAGGTCCATGAATGAACGTAATAAGGTTTTAATAAACCAATTAAATGTATAGGAGGTTCTGGAATTATTAATTAATGAAGCTAAATTTTATTATTTAGGTCATTAAAACAAACGAAGAACACACTCGAGCATAAGGTAAGGGGTTTCTCATATCACTTTCATTTCCATGAGATTTCCTTTGTTTGCAAATTATTTATTGTATGTGGTATATGTGTACTTACATTTGATATATAATAACATTATTATCTTTATATTTATGTTATTAAATGACTCTTTTTAGGGTTATTAAGTTCTGTTTATATGATTTGACCGATTACATTGTGGTAAGAGACTTTGTCTCAACTAATATTATGTTGTGACTAACTTTGTATTGTGCACCTAATAATCCTTAGGTTGTGTAACTTCTGCACATTTTAGATCACTTTTAATTTGAAATTATATTTATATTAAATATCCACAATCTCATATCATGGATATGTTTTTTTTCTAAACCGTATACCATTTTACATACAATGTTAATTTGGCAAGTTATTTTAACTATGGAAATATTGATGAATCCATATACTCTACTCTATATGAATATTGAAACGGAATATTGATCTTGTATTTAATCAATGTATAAAGAATTATTTGTACATGCAATGGAGGGTAGGGCCTTCTATATCCCCTCGATGCATCGGCAGGTCTCATGAGACAAATTAGTTGGTGAAAAACCCTTCGAGTTTGTTTCAAAAAAAATCAGACGGATTTCTACCCACAGAACTAAACTGTTTTAATAGTATTATCATATCATGTTATAGATACATGATATCCAATTAATAATAATTCTCTTTATTCATTATCAATTATTACTATCCTTGAGGTTTTCACTATGAAAAAAATCAATGGATGCAGTTTCAATATCAGTTTATTAATGGCGTGATTCATTTATTTATTCACCATGCCATATTGACTATATAAAATTGTTTATGATTTGGTTATTATTGATTCATGATTCTGCTATTTTTAACCCTTATTGAGCATTTGATCTCACCCCTTTCAATGTTTACTTTCAACAGGTGATGAAGAGGAGATCATTTATTGAGTTCCTGTGGATGTAGGTTTTAGTTTTTGTTATGTATTGTACTTTGTAACCTTTTCCAATGTAATTTGAGTTACATTTATGTATCTAGTTTCTTCAAGACTACTAAACTGATCATTCCTTTGGGATTTTCATTCCTTCTAACCATTCCAATATAACAAGTAATGCACCGGCTCTGGTCTAGAGGGGTAGAGGTGTTACAGTTGGTATCAAAGGAAGTTTAGTAGAAAACTTGGAAACTAGAGTAGGAAATCTATAATAGGGAACAAAGACCTAAGGTAGTATTTGAGGATAAACGTACAATAATATCCTGGTATTTTGGTAAGGAATGGATTATGTAAATCCTTCTAGAAAATAAATACCTTTCTGGATACGAGCAGGTAGAGGTGGCTCTGGCACATATGTACCTAGGAGTGAAAGCTCTGACAAGGAGTTTTGGGCTTGACCCGGGGTATCCTGGTACACGAAAATGGGCCTTGCTACACTCTTGGTTACTACACTCTCAGGGGGCATGCTTAGGATAATTCATATTTTCTTTACAAGACATTAATAAATATTGAAATATAAATTATTCCTCATAGAAACCATTTTTTTATTATGGGATTAGCCATGCGTAGGATCTCAATTTATGCTAAGTATTTTGTTAAGTTAAGATTATACATTATAATTCATACCCTAATCTAGTGTGTGCCATTATTTAGAAATGGCGTCTAATGGAATAATGGGAATCAATATTCGTGGGCAAGGTAGGGATCTCCCCACTGAGCAAACCAACACAGTCAATGTTGGAGAAGATCAGATCATGAACATATTGGGACAAATTACTTAGGTTATAACAAATAACCATTCAACAACTATGTTGGATTGTTTCATGCGGCAGAAACCCTCATCTTTCAGCGGGACTACTAATCCAGTGGTTGCTGAGCAATGGATCAAGTCCCTTGAAAAGATATTCATTTCATTAAGATGCAATGAAAATGAAAAGGTAGTACTGGCAGTATATTGTCTCAAGGGAGACGCTGATCAATGGTGGTCCTTGATTCAGAATACCATAGAGGAAAAAGAAATAGAAGATATGAAATGGAGGACTTTTAAGAAAATATTCATTGAAAAATATTTCCCTCGTGAGAAACGAACTGAAATGAAGAGGAAATTCCTTGGATTAAAGTAAATAGAAGAAGACAATGTTGCATAGTATGAGGATACCTTTACAAGGCTATCCAGGTATGCTGTAGATTACATACATGACTCAGAAGACAAGATTGATCATTTATTTGAAGGTCTTAAGACATGTCTTCAAAGGGAACTGGCTTCTCAAACATTTTCATCATATGATGAAATTGTATCTAGTGCCATCAAAACAGAGATGGAATTTTCTAGATCAAATTTGTTCAAGGGAAACCAAGATAAGAAGAGGTACTCTGATAACCAAGGGAAAGGTGAAGCACCAAATAAGAACAATGGAATGAAGAAATTCCCATTATGCGAAAATTGTGGAAAGAATCATCTCGGGAAATGCTTAAAAGGCATGGGAGTCTACTATAAGTGTGGAGAAAAGAGTCATCTATCTCATGAATGAAAGGGGAAGAAACAATTTGATGATGTTCAATGCTAAAATTTTAGAGAGATGGGACACTATGAGAATGAGTCTCCTAATCACCAAGGAAACATGCCTAAGAAAAATCCAAGAGATCAAGGGAGAGCTTATGAAATTACAACCATAGAAGTTGAAGTTCCTAATGGTGTGGTGGAAGGTACTTTAATTGTTTCCTTAAACATAGACAACACTTTATTTGATTTTGTATCATTGCATTCATTTATATCTTCCTAGTTTTCCAAGAAAATTAGACGTGTCCAATTTGATTTAATAAAGGAGTTATCAGTCAAAACTCCTAGGGGATGCATCATTGCAAAGAAGGCATGTCAACTAGTCCCCCTCGTGACACATAAACATGCTTTAGTTTCCAACCTTATCATCATACCAATGAATGGCTTTGATATAATTCTTGGTATGAATTGGATGTAAAACTATGATGTGAAGATTTATTATAATAAAAGGAAGTTACAATTTTTGAAAATGGTGTAGAATCTCTTATCTTTAGAGTGGAGACCTCGCCATTTGATTCTTATCTAGACCCACCCCCAATAGCTCTATTGAATTCAATTCTTGGAGAGGAAGAGAACCCAATATCTTTGGGTGAGGAAAGAAATCTTCAAATTTAATATGTGCATATAGTGTAAGAATACGTTGATGTGTTTCCAGAGGATTTACCTGGACATCCTCCAGAGTAGGAAATTGAGTTTTACATTGACTTAATTCCTGGTGAAAGACCTATATCAAAGACCCCCTATATAATGGCCACTGTGGAGTTAGTGGAGCTAAAGAAACAACTAGAGGAGTTGAGTGAAAAAGGATTTATTCGACCTAGTGTTTTTCCATGTGGATCCCTAGTCTTGTTTGTCAAAAAGAAAGATGGATCCATGAGACTATGCATTGATTACAGGGAAATCAATGCTATTACAATAAATAATAAGTATCCTCTACCTCGGATTGATGATTTATTTGATCAACTTCATGGAGCTAAATACTTTTTGAAGATTTACCTTCGATCCGGATATCATCAACTACATGTGAGGAAGGAAGATATTCTGAAGATAGTATTTCGATCCACATATGGGCATTACGAGTTTACAATGATGCCTTTTGGACTGACGAATGAACCATCTATTTTCATGGATTTAATGAATAGAGTTTTCAAGGAATATCTTGATAACTTTTTTGTGGTATTCATCGATAATATCCTGATATACTCAAAAAGTTATGAAGACCATGAGGATCACTTGCGAATTATTCTAAAAACTCTTAAAAAAGAAATGAATTATATGAGAAGTTTAGCAAGTGTCAATTTTTTCTTCAATCAGTTTCTTTTCTATGACATATTGTCTTTAAGGATGGAATCATAGTTGATCCTGAAAAGAAAAATGCAATCCATGATTTTCCCACACCAACAAATGTAACTAAGGTACACAATTTTATTAGATTATTAGGTTACTATCGACATTTCATTCATAATTTTTCCTGTCTGGCTAATCCTCTAACCAAGATCACACGTAAAGGAGTTAAGTTTGTGTGGATAAAAGAATGTACATAATTCTTTGAATAATTGAAAAGAAGATTGGTCAATGATCTAATTTTTACTCTTCCATTTGGAAGTGATGGATTTGTAATATATAGTGATGCATCAAAGAATGGGCTGGGTTATGCCCTTATGAAAAATGGCAATGTTATTGCTTATGAATCAAGGAAGTTCAAGAATAATGAGAAAAATTACCCAACACATGATCTTGATTTAGTAGCTGTAATCTTTACTTTAAAAATATGGAGATATTATATTTATGGAGAAAAATGTGAGATATACACAGATCACAAGAGTTTGAAATACATTTTTACATAAAAAGAACTCAACATGAGGCAAAGGAGATGGATAGAGTTACTCAAAGATTATGATTGTTCAATACACTACCATCCAGGAAAGGAAAATAAGGTGGATGATGCATTAAGTAGGAAAGATCATGGACTTCTGACTCAAATGAGTATTGAGAGAGATCCTATATTCATGTATCTACTAAAAATGGATATGGGAATTGTTAAGGAAGGGGAAACATCTTTCATCTTTCAAATGATTTCTAAACCATCTTTACTAGAGAAGATAAAAAGTTCTCAATATGATGATGAAAATCTACACAAGAAAATTATTGCTATTAAGGATGGGAGATTGGAAGACTTCGTGTATGTGGAAGGAGTTCTGAAGTTTTGGAAGAGGTTATGCGTTCCATCAGTACCTGAGATAAAAAGTGAACTATTAGACGATGCTCATAGCTCAAATCTCTCTATACACCAGGTAGCACAAAGATGTATAGAGATCTGAAGGAATATTTCTGGTGGGATAATATGAAGCGGGAAATTGCTGACTACGTGTCAAGGTGTCTAGTTTTTCAATAAGTGAAGGCAAAAAGACAACATCCTATAGGAGTGATGCAACCTCTACCTATTCCTATGTGGAAGTGGGATAACATTACGATGAATTTTGTCACCAGACTACCGAGGAAACCTAGAAGGAACAATGCAATATGGGTAATTGTTGATCGTCTCACAAAATCATCACATTTCCTTCCTATAAGATATGATTTACCACTTGAGCACCTATAAAGACTTTACATTAATGAAGTTTTAAGACTTCATGGTGCACCTCTATCGATTGTGTCCGATCGAGATCCCCCATTTACATCAAAATTCTGGAAAAGTCTCTAGAAGGCTTTGAATATCGAGCTCCGTATGATCACTTCTTATCACCCCCAAACTGACGGACAATATGAAAGGACTATTCAAACTCTAGAAGACATACTAAGGTCATGCTCTCTTGACTTCCAAGGTATGTGGGATCAATAATTTCCTTTGGTGGAATTTGTATACAATAATAGTTTCCATTCTAGTATTAAAATGGCTCCATATGAAGCATTATATGGAAAGAGATGTTGAACTCCAACTTGTTGGGACAAAGTTGATGAGAGGAAACTTATAGACCCAGAACTTATTGAAGAGACCACGATAATGGTGAGGATAATCCAAGCCCATATTAAAGCATCCCAAAGTAGGAAGAAGAGTTATGCTGACAACTAAAGAAAGGATTTGGAATTCGAAGTGGGAGATCATGTCTTTCTAAAATTATCTCCATGGAATCTTAAGGTTTTATAATAAAGGGAAACTGAGCCCCAGATATATCAGACCATTTGAAATTATGGAAAGAATTAGAGATATTGCTTACCGTTTATCAATGTCACCAAGTCTCTCCAAAGTCCATGATGTATTCCATGTGTCATTGTTGAATAAATACAACACAGACCCAATGCATGTACTCACCTATGAAGATATAGAACTGGAACCTGATTTATCATACTGTGAAGAGCCTATTGAGATTCTTGACACAAGGGAGAAAGTATTGAGAAATCCAATGACTCGTCTAGTAAAAGTTCTTTGAAAAAACCCGAATATGGAGGAAACAACATGGTAACCTAAGGATGCTATAAAGAATAACCACCCACATATTTTTGGTGGGCTTTATACATAAAATTTTGAGGATGAAATTTCTGAAGGAGGTAATAATATAACACCCAAAACATTTTATGGTATGTTCCTCTTAAATACTTTCTATTCATTAGATAGCCTATATTGCATGAAGAACTAAGTATTTTGTGAATCAAAAATTATAGGAGAAAGTCACTAAGTATTTTTTGAATAAAAAATTATAGGAGAAAGTTATAATCTATCCATTAAACATAAATTTTCCACTTCTATGTTTTGAATTTCGAAAAACGGTCATCTAGAGTTGTGACCAGTAAGTCATTTGGAGTATGATAGAACCAACTTGACATTTTTATGAATAGTAACATATCCTTATGAATAGTAATATGAATAGTAATATGACCCTTATGAATAGTAAATAATGATAATATTTTATTTTATTATGGTAATAATATAATGAGATCTTAATTAATTTTTCAATGTGATATAGAACTAATTATATCTTTAAAATGGTTATTTTTCGAATTAACTATGATTTTATTTAAAAATTAGATTAAAAAACATAGAAAATTATTTTCAAAAAATGGAGTTCATTTTTGAATTCTACACATCAAAAAATGGTTAAGGAAAATTTTTGGGATTTTTCTAAAATACTTGAATTTGACGTGAATAGTAAAAATACAGTTTTGAGTTTTCGGTAGTTTAATGACATCATAATGATGTAATAATTAAATATTAAAGTATGGTAGACTTGTGTATAGTAACTTATGACATGCGGTGTACCAAGTGGATAAAAACATGGGTAAATACCATGGTCAAGCCCATGGTTTTGCAAAAAAAACACTAATGAGGTGTCCCTTTTAATTAATAAAAAACTCCCTCTTAATTACTATAAATACCTACTCACTCCCTTCATTTTCTTTCATTACAAACTCATTATCCAAAAATATCTGGTGGTATTACCTCCCTAGGAGTCCTCCCAAGGTTCCCTCAAACCCCCAAGGTCCCAACCTTCAAGTTTTGGGAGTTACTCTACAAGGTAAGAGAATCAACCGCCCTTCTATTTTCTTAAAGATTTCATTTTATGTTTTCTATTTTATTTTCAATTGGATTATGTGGGGATATTTCATTCCATACTACCATTACTACCCATATTATTTAATATTGATGAGATACCCCTTTCTCTAATCAAACTATTTTATTAAATTTTAAGTGACGCCGTTAGGCTGCCGAATTTTCGTAAGAGATTTCTCAATTTTTCTCTTATTTTGAGTTCCTTTATTTTATACTTCTTTACTAACCTCACCTCATCCAAATGATATGATAATTACAGTACCTTACATGAACTGGAATTATATTATGCTAATTTAATATTTCATCATCATCTCTTTTTTCCCCTCCAGTTATACTAAAAATGAAAACACCGTCCGAGATGTGTTAATTTATCACATTCAAGGACGGCGAGTTCTCAATTTTCGTTACCATATTTAATTCTGATCATGAAACCATTTTTATGGTTGAACCAGATAAAAATATATTTATTTCATCTCATTAATTTTATGAAATCCCTACACACTCATAATATGGAATAATAATACAAAACAAGTTCATTGTACACAAAAACTGCCAAGCTAAATCCAAGCGTTTATGAATAACTTTTAACCAATGATTCATCATCAAGTATATAACTCAGAATCATTATAAGATCATTTATATCTCTTTAATTTCACTAATAATATATATTAACAATTCTGTATGTTTAACCACATTTCAAACAAACTTCCATTCATGAATGAAAGTAAACGAATCATGAAAATCAAGGAAGAAAATGCTTCCAAAACAATAAAATTGAACCTCTTAAACCCATAAAAGGGCCATGAATGAACCTAATAAGGTTATAATAAACCAATTAAATGTATAGGAGGTTATGGAATTATTAATTAATGAATCTATATTTTATTATTCAGTCCATTAAAACAAATGAAGAACACACTCGAGCATAAGGTAAGGGGTTTCTCATCTCACTTTCATTTCCATGAGATTTCCATTGTTCGCCAATTATTTCTTGTATGTGGTATATGTATAATTACATTTTATATATAATAACATTATTATATTTATATTCATAGTATTAAATGACTCATTTTAGGGTTATTAAGTTCTAGTTATATGATTTGACCGATTACATTGTGGTAAGAGACTTTGTCTCAACTACTATTATGTTGTGAATAACTTTATATTGTGCACCTAATAATCCTTATGTGGTGTACCTACTTCACATTTTAGAAAACTTTTCATTTAAAATTATATTTATATTAAATATCCACAATATCATATCATGGATATGTTTTTTGTCTAAACTGTATACCATTTTACATACGGTGTTTATTTGGAAAGTTATTTTAACTATGGAAATATTGATGAATCTGTATACTCTACTCTATACAGATATTGAAAAGGAATATTAATCTTGTATTGAATCAATTTATAAAGAATTATTTGGAAATTTATTGGTGTGTGGTGCCCGCTATAGCCCCTCGATGCATTGTCAGGTCTCATAAGACAAATCAGTTGGCGACAAACCCTTCAAGTTTGTTTCAAAAAAAAATCAGACGGGTTTCTACCCACAGAACTAAACTGTTTTAATGGTATTATGGTATCATGTGACAGATACATGACGTACAATTAATAATAATTCTCTTTATTCATTATTAGTTATTACTATCCATGAGTTTTTCACTATGAAAAAAATCTATGGATGCAGTTTCAATCTCAGTTTATTAATGGCGTGAGTCTTTCATTTATTAACCATTCCATATTGACTATATCAAATTGTTTATGATTCAGTTATTATTGATTTGTGCTTCCACTATTTGTAACCCTTACTGAGTATTTCAGATCACCCCTTTCATTGTTTACCTTCAATAGGTAATGAATAGAAGATCATTTATTAAGTTCCCGTGGATGCAGTTTTTAGTTTTTGTTATGTATTGTACTTTGTAACCTTTTCCAATGTAATTTGAGTTGCATTTATGTGTCTAGTTTCTTCAAGACTACTAAACTAATCATTCTTTTGGGATTTTCATTCCTTCTAACCATGCCAATATAACAAGTAATGCACCGACTCCGGTCTAGAGGGGTCGGGGTGTTACATTACTCTTTTATATAAAAAAGTCACATGATGGATATCCACCACTGACATCACCTCGTGATATTATAAAAATGACGTTTCCAAGATGTAATAAGGAAACCAAAATTGATAATTAATATGAAGTGGTTCCATGGTATTCACCAAGGCAACCTATACTTCAGGGGCCACTAACTCAATTGTAACTGAGTCTAGATAAGGGGTAAGAGTGAAATCCAAGGAGAATCATCCAAGTAATTACCACAATAAGATGCCTATAGAGTCTACAGAGTTCTTCCAAGGTAAAATGGGGCTAATCAATAACTAGGACCTATGAGATATAACCATGGAACTTACTTGTCAATTCTGGATCCAAGGAGTGTATCCAAGTCATCCTATAAGAATAATCAAGGGATACTATAGTGTCATACCAGGAATCCATAGGTAGATAAGGATCAGGTTCCTGGGTAGGTCTCACCCAAGGCAACTGACATCCTCGAGTTGGAAAGACGTCCTTCAGTACCCAAGGCATTCCCTTGGGAATTCAATAGCTAACAAGATTCAAGAATTCCTATAAATATTTCAAGGTCTATGTGAATAAATATCCACCTTACATTTAATTAATTTAATGGAATAATTCCATCTTATTTCTATTCCTTTTTATCAAATTCATTAGGTTCAAGCCTTGCCTTCATTAGTTTGACAAGGCCAAGTAGCATGAAAAAATTTAATTTAACTATGTATATCATAATAATTAAATTTTATTCATAATCTACCTTCCACCACAAGTGTAAAGTGGTGCTAGTACATGCTACAAACCATTCATTTTCAATTAATATGGCCAAGTCATATTCATACCAAATACTTGCTAATTTATCATTTTAAACAACTATCTACACTTAGGAACTTATCTTAGGTGGGTCAAGTGGAAGTGACATGGTAATTTCCATTAACCATTACATTATTCAATAGGAAATTAATATAAATAGGCTTACTATTAGTATGGTCAAGCTCAAACACACCCGAATGATGACTCAAAAGTGTCAAAACACTAAAAACCCAAATATGGAATAACACCCTACATGGGGCGTTGGGAGTTGTGAAAATAACTACCAAAAAATAATTGAATATTTTTAAAGATTATAACTATACAACTATAATGAATATAATCCTATCATATAAATTCAATAAACGACAATTGATGAAATCAGCAGGCCCCACACGACAATTCCAAAATCAACAAACTTGAGGGATGAGTTATAGACCACCCAACTAAGGCTTGTAAGGCTCTCCTAATCTAGTATTAGCCTATAATTCATCTTGAAATAGATTATATATGAGAAAAAGGTAAAAAATCTAACACATTGATAACTAGGTCAAGAGAAAGAGAGATGAAGAACGACTCAAATAGACCCGATTACTTACTATTCTGCATCCAATGTGATGAACGAAGGACCAAACAGACCCTGAATGAAGAACTATTGATCCCCAGGCGAGGCCTTCAAAAATATAAAAAATGGAAGAAATGGAGGTTCATCCTATTGGAAATGATATTAGGGAAGAAGGGTTAAGTTAATTAGATCATTAAGGGGAAAAATGTAAAATTACCCAAAATTTAGCATGTGCACGGTTTGGATGCATGGTTTTCCAAAACATGTAAAAACCATGCTTGGGTAACTTGAGAAGATGGGAAATCACTTGGTTAGGCCACATGGTTTGATAAACCATGTTCCAACCATGTGATATGGCTCTGCCTGAAAATGCAGACCATTCGAACGGTTTTGACTAACTATGCGTCCTCCCCACACAGTTTACACTAACTGTGCGATATGACCATTTTTTCCAAACATTTGGGTTATGGGATCTGAAAAATACTTAGACACCCTTGATACCTTCACTAACTCACTCAACATCCAAATTAGGTCCAAAATAATGAATTACACCTAAATTTAAAGGATCCATACATGAGTGAAAAATCGGGTTCTTACAGTCTTCCCCCCTTAAATGAACTCATCCTCGAGTTCACCTTCTAAGGGTGGTTATACAATGTATGAGAACAAATCAGGAAACTGGGCACATACATCATCCTCCCTCCACCAAGTCTCATCCTACACATGACTGTGCTACCATATCACCTATATGAGAGGGATATACCAACCTCAGAGAGCCTTCATGCTCCAGTAAACAATGTGAAATGGATACTCCTCAAAGGTAGAATCAAAATCTAACTTAACTTCCTAGTGATCAAAGGTATGAAAAATGTCATCATGATATTTGAGAAGCTATGAAACATGGAAGATTTTGTGTGTGGCACAGTACCTTTGAGGTAGTAGCAACCAATAGGCTACTGGCCTTCCAGAATCTTGACATGAAACGAGCATCCCTATCTTAAATGAAAGTACGAGGGACCCCATGTAGTCATATGATCTCACAGAAATACAGTATTCCCAGCTAATAAATTGAGAAATTATCTTGAATAGGAATAAAGTGATCCACTTTCGTTAGTCTATCAATGATAACCCATATAGCTTCACCACCTTTAGGTGACCTAGGTAACTCGACTAAAAAGTCCATGACAACATCTTCCCATTTCCATCCTAAGATTGGAAGTGGATGTAACAAGCCTGTAGTTGTCTGATGCCCTGCCTTCACCTGCTGACAAGAGGAACACCTAAAGATAAATCTTGATATTTGATGTTTCATCCCAAGACACCAATACTGGCGTCTCATATCACGATACATTTTAGATATTCCTAGATCAAAAACCCACTGAGAAGCACGGTAATCTTGCATCAACTCCTCTCTTATAACTGTAGGAACCCATACATGACCATGAATATATAGGATGTCTTCTCTATCCATAAACCAATCTGGAGACGGGTCCACTCTTGATATACTCTCATGGAGAACCAAGCCCTCAGGATCTGAAAATTTTCTACCCTTCACCTTCTCAAGGAGGGAAGAGGTAACTATCAAGGTTGAGAGGTAAGACTACTCGTGACTATCAAGAAACTACAGATACATCTTAGAAAATAATTCCATTAACTTCCATTCATCACTGGATTATTTTATGACCTGTGTCTGAGTTTTTTGACTCAATGTATCAGTGACTACATTTCCCTTTCCAAGTATATAGGCAATCTAAAAATTAAAGGAATAAAGATATTCTACCCATATTCACTATCTGAGGTTCAAGTAACACTATGAAAAAATATATATATGAGGCTATTGTGGTTTTTGTACACCACAAAGTGATCACCTAATAGATAGTGTCTCCAAAAATGTAAGGCATGAACAACTACTACTAGCTCAATATTGTGTGTTGGGTAATCTCTCTCATGAGGGCTCAACTACTGAGATACATATGAATGACTTTTTCCTCCTTCATTAGCACCGCTCCTAGGCTGATTCCTGATGCATCATAGAATATGGTATATCCTTTTCTAGGATCTAGAAGAACTAGAATAGGTGTTGAGAAAATCCTCTATTTTAGCTCCTGAAAGGCTTTCTCATATGCTTCTGATCATAGGAACTTGATGCCCTTCTTTGTAAGACCAACAAGAGGTGAATCAAGGCCTGATAAGTCTTTTATGAAACACTTGTAATATCCATCTAACCCCAATAAACTCCATATATCAAACACATTCTTGGTTTTTTTAGGAAACCACAACACCAACCTTCTTTGGGTCAACATATACTACTAATTCTGAGATAATATGAACTTTTTCAATCTAGAAGTGGCACTTAGAAAGCTTATCATAAATATAATACTCTCTCAATGTAATTATAATGATCTCAAGGTGATTGGAATAGTCACTATGAGTGTGATAATATACCAATATTTCATCCACAAAGACTATGAAAAAAGAATCCAAATAAAGGAGGAACAACCTATTCATCAGATCCATGAAAACATAGGGAACTTTTGTAAGACCAAACAACATAACTAGGTACTCATACAGACTATACATACTACAAAAATTTTTAATAGGTATGCATGAGGGCTTGACTCAGACCTGATGATAGCTTGATCCCAGGTCGATCTTAGAGAATACCCTAACTCCTCAGAGCTGGTCAAAGAGATCATCTATACGAGGTAGTGGATACGAGTTCATGATCGCAATCTGGTTCAACCATCTATAATCCACACATAAACAAAGGGTCCCATCCGCCTTCTTGGATAAAATCATGAGAGAACCCCAAGAGGAAGTGTTATTCCATATGAAACCCTTGGCCTACAGATCCTCTAACTACCGATTGAGCTCCTGGATCTTAGTAGGTGCCATCCTATATAGAGGAATGGACACTGGAACTACTTCTGGAACAAGATCAACCACAAAATCTACCTCACTCTCAAGAGTTAAGCTAGAAAAGTCATCAGGAAACATATCCCTAAAATGATCTAATACTAGAGGGAATTCATCATGGACTAAGACTTGATCCTCCATGAAGAGATTGTCAGTCTGGGCGGTTACCCCACCTAGACCATGATGCTCTAGTCTGGCTCTGCTTTCCTAGACATAAAACTCACCCTTATGAAGATAACTACTGCCTTCTAGTGATGTAAATGATACCCTTTGGTGATATCAGTATATAAAGGTGTGATACATAACCAAGAAATCCATTCCAAGAATGAAATCAAATCCCATCATCTCAAGAACAAATAGGTCACATAGAAATGAATAACTTCTTACCTCAAGGGGGAAGTCCCTACACTAGTGTATACTCTCTGATCATAACCCTAATGGTGTATCTAGGGTCATTACACCCCAATTACATTGTATTTCCATACCAAGTCTTTCCACAATAGATAAATAGATAACCGAGTGTGAAGAACCTATATCAAATAAAGAATATACTATAGTGGAGGATAATATAATAGTACCTCATACTGTAGATGGTCCCATATCCTGATCCTCATGTATCAACTAAAAAGCATGCATCCAGCCTGATCCACATCTCTGAGTAACAACTGGACTACCATGATCAAAATAGATTTGTTGGCACTACTGGTGATCAAGGGTCTGGATACCACAACCACGACCTCCTCCTCGTCTAGTATTGCTAGTGATACTCTAACTCCTCACTTTATGTAGAGTAAAAGAACCTACCCCTGAAGGTGGAGTTGGTGTGAATTCTCTTCAATTAGAAGCTGATGGAATGGTCTAACAGAAATGATGAAGATGCCCCATACAGTTGCAAGCCCAACACTCCATTAGGTCTCTATCATACTGAGGCTTTAGATTCCCCATACGTCCACACTAGTGACACACTATAGAGCTATCTACATGGGTACCCTGGCTGCCACTTCCCTAACGAGAAACCTCAAGAGAATACTTCCCGCCACCGGAAGAACTACTGGCCTAACGCGACATTGGTCCTCTATTCCTGGTATTGTCACCATCCCTCAATTTGCGCTCAATGATAGGATCTTAATTAACTATCTCAAATAAAGGTAGGTAGGTGAAATACATTCACCTTAGTATAGATGGAATAATAGATCCCATGCTCAAAGTGTCTAGTATGTGAAAACTCATCACTGGCTAGAAGTGGTGAAAAATGATGAGAATCCATAAAATGCATTGAATACTCCACAAATCACATAGAACCCTGCTCGAGATACATAAACTCCATAGCTCAGTCAACTATCAATGTCTGAGGAAATAATTTATCATATAAGGAAGAATGGAAATAAACCCATAAAATTCCTTGATGATGACCAACCTAGGTAAACACGTCTGACCAACACTTGGCCTAATCACAAAACATGTAAGCAGCAAGTTTGAACCTCTACTCTAGAGGTGTCTCTAGATACTCAAAGATATATAGGGTGACCTCTAGCTAAGACTCATTAGCCTAAAAACCTCCATTACTCAAAAAAGTTGGAGGATGTTATGACTGGAACTCACGAGTCAGATCATACATTGTAGGTGAAAATCATGGAGCACCATTCATGGAATGCATCAGACATATAAAACTATCATGAACTTGGGGATTGGTCCTTAGATCAGGTACAATAGTCGGTGCCTCTTGTGTAACTCCTAGTGGTAGGACTGGTAGCTTAGGGACCACCATGTCTGGAGCATGGTCATTACCACCTTCCTGGAACACAACACAAGGACATTGCGGTGGAATTGGTCTACAAATTCCAAGCACACACCTCATAACAAACTTAGAAGCATAAAGATAGCATCACTTGTGGAAGATGAACGTAATAAAACTCACTACCTAAGGCATACTACCCCAACTACCCACTTAGTAGGCTAGGTATTGGTAAGTACTCAACTATAAGTTTTAGGGGTTCCGGTAGATGAAGGGCCAATAGTACCTTGCCTCATAATTTACTGGTAATCATTTCATTTAATTTAATATTTAATTACCAGGTTCACTCCTTTACCTATCATAAGTATGGCAAGGAAGGATAAGTATGTGAAACCATTCAACTTTTATGTTTAAATTTTCTTATAACTTGCATCAAAGTTCCTTTAAAATGGGCTATCATTCCCAGTCAATCAGGGCCCATACTCCTTATCACTGAAAATTAAACCCATTTTAATTTCTAATAAAATGATTTATTTGGTAAATTACTCATTCTAACCCATGAGGGCCCATAAAATCTCATGAATTGAAACAGAAAATCACTCAATCACATCTTAAAAGTAGAAAAAGCATATATACAAGGAAAGGATGAACAATCACAAGCATAAAAAGAAATGAAAGGTAGTGAAATGAAACTATATGACATGGAAATATGCATGAAATGTGGATTCTAGGTTTCTATAATGATGCATGTAATAATGATCCCTTCCCTCATATCATCAGGCCAAGGATGAAGTGAAATTCCCAATCCGAATAATAATCAATAACTCCACATAGCATGTGTATCACCGAACAATGAATGGATGTCAACTGTAATAGGAAAAAGTAGAACAACAATCATAATATAGGATTTTGAGACCACTTTGTGTGTGAATTTGTATTTATTATCAGGTGTTGTCAATACTGGTCAAAATGAAGAAGGATATCCAAAGTTAATGGAGGATAGTTGAAGTGATGATGCCTATATAATTGTTATGGATTCATAGCATTAGATTCCATGCTTGGGAAATTCTCCACGTGGTTTAAACTAGAGGATTGTTTCAATGATCCTAACTTTAAAGAACTTGTGTCAAAGGTGACATAATATTTACAACAATGAAGTATCATCCATTTGAAAATGATTGAAGAGCTTTGGTATTCATTTTTCAAAAAGAAAATGAAGAAGAGGAGAATAGAAGGAAGTATATATGGCATTGTAATTTGAAGAGAGGTGGTCATGAATGGGTTTAAACCACAAAGTGGCCATGCATTTTTCACTTAGAATATTTTTGTGGGGATTACTTTAAAAAATTGGGCCAACACTCAAGGAATCCTAGGCCAGCTTGACCCCAGAACATGTGGGACTCAAGGTCAACCATGTTGAGGGAACTAATCCTAGAAAATCTGAAAGGTGGAATGGGTTGGGCATAGTCATGCCTGCACACAATCCATGTACAGTCCCACAGAAGTGCACGAGGAAACAATTCCCATGCATAGTTGGGACAAAGCCCATTCAGAGGGTGGGAATAGTACACACCCATAGAGAACATGGTATGAGGTGGTACTGTGTAGGGGGGAGGATAATTATGAGTGTATGATGGAGTTATTTTAAATTTAAACCAAGACTTCACCGCGTGTTTGTTTCGATGTGGGAGGAAGTTTTTAAACAACCTAACTGATCACAACCATCCATCTAATCTCACATCTCGATCGATAGTCCAATCATTCATGGTATATGGATCTAATTAGGTCCGTCCACCGCATCCTGCATCTCACCAGTTTGAACCAGAGCCATTCGATGTCCCCATGGTTTATGAACCAGCTATTCCGTTGTCTTCTTCCTCCCAACACTCAATTCTGCCACTACCATTCACTGAAGAAGAGACTGGACCACCATGGATGATCACTGGCTATCAAATAAGGATCATGCCGATATGGTAAGGGCTATTGGATCAAACTGAAACCATGAATTCAATCTAGGTCTTACATGAAATCAGATAACTCGAAAAAGAAGAACTCAGTTTGGCTGTAAAAATGAAGTTGTCGAGTCCACGTGGATTCCAGCAAGGATCTAAAATGTGATAGATGCAATATTGAATACATGAACAATCAAGGAGAAGGCCGTGAGCATGAAAAGTAAACTTCCCAAGATATTCATCATATCTTTTAAACGGATTTCAAAATCTTAAAACGAAAAATATATTAGGCATTAAAAGCCTTAATCTTTATAGCATATCTCAAGGTATTTGAACACTGAAAAAGATCTCATTCATGCCCATAAAAAGAGAAGCCCCAAGATGAAGAAGCTTTATGCCTTCCGCATACCCGAGTGCTCCCTCTAAAATATATATCACTCCCTGGTTTGTTGTTCTATGAGAAGGAGAAAGATGGATCCTATAGGCCTTTAACAAGTTCAATGAACTATTAAAGTGTCTCATGAAGAAGGATAACCACACCCTCTATGCTAAGAAGAAGCCACAAGCACATGAATGGTTTAGCCAAACCCTCTCCATGCTTTGTGAAGAAGATCCCGCTGGTATGAAATTGGTGTAATCACACCCTTACTGTACTTCACGAAGAACCACACATCCCTTGTGTGCAGAAGAACTGTGCACCCCTTGCACGAAGAAGAACATTGAAGCTCTTGATTTCATGAAGAGAGAGAACTCCCTCAGGTTTGTATGATATATCCATACTATTTTCAGGGGGTCATTTTTGGTGAAGAAGTTTTTCATGATGATGGGAAGTGCATACATGCTTCCACACATGTGAATTCTTTGACGAAACCTGAGGCAGTTTGTGTGTGCCAATGGATTTGACCCATTTGGGTTTGGTTTCATAAAAATAATGGAAGGAGAAGGAAAGAGGCAGTGTGTGTGCGCAAAGTCTTATACCCATTAGGATTTTTCACATAAAAGATAATAGAAAAAATAAACGTACATACATGCACACACCTATTATTTGAAGATATCAAAGGTTGTATGTATGTGCACTTATAAATAAGGAAGAACTAGATAATAGTATATGAATGGTTGCATGAATATGTAAAAAGGGTGTAATTTAGTTAAATAAATATCAACTTCACCAAGAAGAATTGGAAGAGAAGAGTTCAACTAAAAGCCACATGCATGATTTCATGCATACATGAAATCAAGAATAAATAAGAAGTTGATTCTGATGATTCCCAGTGAACTGGTCCTCATTTCTTAAACAATCACAAAGGTGTTTGTGATTCTAGCAAAGAAGAAGAAGGAATTTTAGTGCATTCAGTTTTTTTCAATAAGAAGAATAAATAAGAAGAAGTTTTAGTGTAGTTTATTTTTCACTAATGAAGAATAGAGAATAATAAGAGATTTTCCTACCTAATAATTTTCAAGAAACAAAGTGAAGATAACTAAATAAGATCAAGAGTATAACCTACCTTTTGAAGAAGTAAGAAGACTATCTCCACAGGCATTATAAAGAACCAGCTAGAGGCTGTAAGTTGGACTAGGTTATCACCAGTTCAGGAAAGTGGATTGTTTACCACCCCTCCAAAGTGTAGGGACTCACACTGACTAGAGGATTGTTTTCCTAGTCAAACCACTGTAACAATTACTAAATTATAGTTGAGAATCCATGTATTAGTAATCAACATACATGGTAAGGATTTATCTACTATTATTGAGCAGTGAAGCTTGTAAATATATCTTATGCATATTTTTACTACTTTCTATTATTACATGCGATAGGGAAAAGAGAATAAGAGAATCAAGATCTGAAAAGGTCAAGAGGTATAGGAATAAAAAGTTGGAATTGGTTTAAAAATCCCCCAACACTGATTCACCCCCTCTCAGTGTTAGTTATTTCCTAAAATGGTACTCTCAATTGGTATCAGAGGTAGGAACACCTCAATTGGATTCTATAAGGTGAAGCTATCCTCTCATAAGTTAACAATGAAGTTTAGTTTTGGTGAAGATTCAATCATATCTGAGTAGAATTCTATATCTACCAATACTATGATGAATAGGAAAAAGAAGGAGAATAGAAAGCTGAAGAAGAAGTCCCTCTTATCTAAATAAAAGGAAGTATCAGTATCTCTATGCCTTAATGAAAATGAATACATATCAATATTAGAAAGTAATGAGTAGGTGGCTCAAGTTTCCACCAAGAAGATGGATAACCTTCCTAACTCAAGTAATTAGAAGGTATGTGTTAGTAAATTTGAAAATTACTCCCATGATGAGAATTCTAGCACAAGTGGTGATGATAAATCTACAAATTCTCAAGAGTTATCAATTTATAGATTAATAATGATTCTATATAGTATTCTTGAATAAATTGTATCCCTTGTTTGTAGAGTATATCAATGTATGCAAGAATATATCACCCATTTGGAAGAAGAAAACGATGTTTTGGAGAAGGGATTGCAAGAAAAATATTGTTGAATGTCTAAAGCTCTCTAGAAAGGTTGGAGACTTTGAAGAAACAAAGAGGGAAATTGAAATGATTTCCTCAAAATGGCTCAAAGATGTTGAATAGAAAGATATAGTTAATGAGACTATTAAAGAGAAGATCCATGAACTTGAAGATAAACTTAAGAAGATCGCTGAAGTTAAGGTTTTACATTTGGAAGAAACATCCAAGAAGATCAAGGAACTCGACTCTTTGTTACAACATAACGTTCTTATGAATGAAGAAGAAGTTTAAAGATTGAATAAGGCTTGTGAAGAGAAGATGACTATGAATGAATATTAAAAAATCATCCTCAATATGAAATATCTAGAAATAGAAGCTCAGTTGTCCAAACTTGAGAAGAATCATATTGAAACTTCACAAAATAAAGAGGTAGTTGCTACTAGTACTCAATGATCACTAAAGAATTCTAAGGTTGAAATACCTCCAACATGTGATAATAATATCATAAATTCACTTAATGATCTATCACAAGCAGCAGAGAATAAAAATGTACCATCCGTACCATCTCATACTAATGTTTCTAAATGTGTTTCCACCAAAAATGAAGGTTGGGAGAAAAATTATAAACAAGTATGGATGAAGAAAGGTGATAAGAAACCTACCACCATGAAAAGGGTGGATAAGAAGAAGTTGGAAGACTGTTCTCTATAGAGAGAACAACACATCAAGAAAAAGTCCCAACAATCTTATTTATAAGATATAAAGAAGACAATATTTGTGGGTCAATGTTTGTGCTGCAATAGGTTTGGGCATTGTGAATTAGATTTTTGGCGCAATCCTCTAAATGTAAAAGCACAAAGGAAGCCCATTTCAATGGGGAGAAAGCTAGAGATGAAGAAGAAACATCCACATATCCAGAAGCATCTTTATACCACAAATAGATTTGGAATGCTTAACAACATCTGTGATGTATGAAATGGGAGTGGTCACAAGGTTGGTACATGTTCATCTCAACATGTATCCAAATATGATAAGAAAAGAAGATCACAAAAGATGGATAAGAAAGAAGAAGCATCCTTGGGAATAAATTAGAAGAATGTTGTGAAAAAAAATTCTCCTAAGAAGATTCCAAGAAGTAATGGTGAGAAGATCTTGTATTCTAAATCCAAGAAGGTTAAGGGTAGTGCATCCATAAGAACTTCTAAGAAGGATGAAACTTAGAAGAATCCATGTGAAAGATCCAAACTGGATACCTCAGTTCCGAATGAAATATTGGTTGTCTTTCCAGAATATTTGGAAAGAATTAGAAAAATGTAATATATAAAATATATGGCTAGTGAAAAAAGAAATGAATATATTTCCCATGAAGTTAAATATGTCATGTGTGTGATGTTTAACAAGTCTGGTCACATTGTTATAAATTTCATTGCATTTATTCCATATCAAGAAGAATTTCTTAAGAAGATGAAAGTTCCACCAAGAGATTATAATGCTTTAAAAGATCTTGAAGAAAGAAGGCTCACACACAAAGAAATGGAAGAAGTTATAAGATCCACACAACCACAATCAGAATTGAAGATCAAATGTGCAAGTGTGAAGAGTGTAGAAAATAGAGCATCTGGGTTGAGGGAATCATCTCGACCTTACTTTTCACATTGATGATTCAAGGAGGATCCACCTTATTCCCTTAAATCTTTGTGTATTTTATTTGTTCTTATATTATAGGGAATTGAAGGTGAAGAAGGCTCTCAGGGGGAGAACTTGAGAAGTAGTGAATAATGATGAGGAATGTTTCTCTTGAGGGGGATACATATGAAGAAGCTGTTAGAGTCATTATTTTAATTAGTATCAACTTTATTTGGTATCAAATTCAATTACTCTTAAGATTTCTTAATGATCATGTAATTGGAAAAGGTATGTCATTTCTCAATCTCTTATCCTTGGTTACTCTAAATAAATATCATTTTACAAAGGGGGATTAACAGAATTAATTAGTGACATAAGAAGAATTTAAGTGCCCCAAGGTCACTCATCCTACCCATTTCACTTGAATGTTCTGATCCATTTGTTGAAATGAGTGCAGGAGTTTCATGTTGATTATTCCTATAAATATTCATCTCATAGCTTGGAATTAAATTAGGAAACCCTTGAAGACAAGTATATGAGTTCTCATCTCATGAGGTATCATGACCAGTTGATAATGGGAAATTTTGTTGTCTAAAACAAATCCTCTTGTTTTCTACACCGAGAATTGATCAAGTGTACTTACAGTAAAGTGATTGATGGAACATTTCTTATGTATGGATTGATACCCTTTCCCATGAACTTTGTATTTCTTATCAATAAAGGGGATATAAAGTGAAATTAAATTCAAAAAATGAAAGGTAGAGTGAGAGAAAGAAGTAAAGGGGAGAGAGAAGATTCACATTTTGATATTGAAACATTCATTTAGATAACTTTGAAGTATTTCCAACAAATAAAAAGGAGGATATTGTTGGGAACACTTTGTATATGAAGTTGTATTTTTTGTCAACAATTGTCAATACCGGTCAAAATGAAGAAGGAGCTCCAAAGTTAATGAAGTATGGTTGGAGTGATGATGCCTGAAGAATTGTTATGGATTCATATCATTGGATTCCACACTTGGGAAATTCTCCATGTGGTTTAAACTAGATGATTGTTGCACCGATCCTAAGTTTAAAGAACTTATGTCAAAGGTGACACAATTTTTACAACAATGAAGTATCATCCATTTGAGGATGATTGAATTGATTTGGGATTCATGTTCCAAAGAGAAAATGAAGAAGAGGAAAAGAGAAGGAAGTATGCATGGGATTGATATTTGAATATAGGTGGCCACGCATGGGTTTAAGCTACAAAGTGGCCATGAATTTTTCCCTTAGAAGATTTTTATGGGGATTAATTTAATTTTTTTTCCAAACATCAAGAAATCCTAGAACAGCTTAGCCCCAACACATGTGGGACTCAAGGTCAACCACGCTGAGGTAACTAGACCTAGCCAAGCTAGAAGGTGGCATGGGTTGGGTATAGTTGCGACCGCACACATTCCATGTATAGGACCGCAAGAGTGCACAGAGTAGCAATGCCCATGAATAGTTGGACCGAAGACCATAAAGAGGGTGGGAACAGAGTGCACCCATAGAGAAAATGGTACAAGGTAGTGCCATGGAGGGAGTAGGAGAATTATGTTTGTATTCTAGAGTGATTTTATATTTAAACCGTGGCTTCACTGTGTGTTTGTTTCAATGTGGGACAAAGTTTTTAAATGAAAAAACTAATCATATCCATCCATCTAATCCCATGTCTTGATCGAACATCCAATAATTCACAACAAATGGATATAATTAGGTCCATCCATTATATCCCATGTCTCTCTAGTTTGAACTAGGTCCGTTCGATGCCCCTGAGGTTTATGAACCAGTCGTGCCATCGTCTTCTTCATCCCAACACCCAATGTCGCTACTTCCATTCACCGGAGAAGAGACCAAAACATCATGGATGATCAATAGATATCAAATAAGGACCATTCCAACATGGTTAAGGCTATTGTATCGAATTAAAACCATGCATGGAATCTATGTCTTACATGAATTCAGATAACTCGAAAAAGAGGAGCTCAGTTTGGATAAGGAAAATGAAGTTATTGAGGCCATGTAGATTCAAGCGATGATTTAAAATGTGATACATGAAATCTTTAATACATACATGATCAAGGATAAGTCCTCAAGCATGAAAAGGAAACTTCCCAAGATATGCGGCATATATTTTACATAGATGTGAAAATCTTTAAATAGAAAAGATCATGGGCATTCAAATCCTTAATCTTTAAGGAATATCTCAAGGAATTTGAATGCTGAAAAAGATCTCATTAATTCCTATAAAAAGAGAATCTCTAAGCTGAAGAATCTTTCTACCTTCTACATACCTAAGTTCTCCCTTTCAAAAATAGAGCAATCCCTGGTTTTTTGTTCTACACAAAGGAGAAAGTCAGATCCCACATGCCTTCAACAAGTGTAATGCACTCTTGAAGTGTCTAAAAAAGAATGAGAACCACACCCTCTATGTGAAGAAGAAACCATGAGCACTTGACTGGTTTATCCATACCCTCATTATGCTTCGTGAATAAGACCTTACTGGTATGAAACTGATGGAATCACACCCTTTATCTACTTTGTGAAGAACCCCACATCCCTTGTGCATAGAAGACCCATGCACCCCTTTCATAAAGAAGAATATTGAAGTTATCAATTTTAAGAAGAGAAGGATAACTCCCTCATGTTTGTACAATATATCAATACTATTTTCAAGGGTTAATTTTTAGAGAATAAGGAGTTTTTCATAATGATGGGAAGTGCATACATGCATGCATGCATGTGCATTCTTTGAAGAAACCCAAGGCAGTGTCTATATGCTAATGGAGTTGACCCATTCAGGTTTGTTTGCATGAAAATAAGGGAAGGAGAAGGAAAGAGGTAGTGTGTGTGTGCAAAGTCTTATACCAATTAGGGTTTTTACACAAAAGAGAAGAAGAAAAAGAAAGGTACATACATGAATACACTTATTATTTGAAGATATCCAAGGTCGTATGTATGTGAACTTGTGAAGAAGAAAGAGATAGAGAAGAGTATATGCATGCTTGCATACATATGTAAAAATATTGAAATTTAGTTAAATAAATATCAACTGCACTAAGAAGAAGTGGAATATAAGTGTTCAACTAAAAATCCACATGCATTATTTCATGCATACATGAAATTAAGAATAAAGAAGAAGTTGATTCTGATGATGCCCAGTGAACTGATCCTCATTGCTTAAATAATAACAAAGGTGTTTTTGATTCTAACTAAGAAGAAGAAGAAGTTTTAGTGAATTCAGTTTTTTCACTAAAGAAGAAGAAGGAAGAATAAGTTTTAGTGAAATTGATTTTGCACTAAAGAAGAAGGGAGAAAAATAAGAGAGTTTCTTGCCTACTTCTTTGTAAGTAACCATGTGAAGAGAACTAAAGAAGATAAAGAGTAGAACCTACATTTTTTAGAAGGAAGAAGACTATCTCCACAGGCAGTATAAAGAACCAGATAGAGGCTTCAAGTTTGACTAGGTTATCACCAGTTCATGGAAGTGGATTGTTTCCCACCCCCTCCAAAGTGTAGGGACTCACAAAGACTAGATGATTGTTTTCCTAGTCAAACCACTATAACAGTTACTAAATTATAGTGGAGAATCTATGTATTGGTCATCACCATACATGATGAGAATGTAGCTTCTCTTATTGAGTAGTGAACCTTGTAAAAATATTATGTGTATATTTTTATAGCTTTCTATTATTTCATGAGATAGGGAAAAGAGAATAAGAGAATCAATATCCCAACAGGTCAAGAGTTAAAGGAATAAAAAGTTGGAATTATTTTAAAAAGTCCCCAACACTGATTCACCCCCCTCTTAGTGTTAGGTATATCCCAAATTGGTCCTCTAATAGGAAACTTGGATTTTACCCTGAACATGGGTTCGTGATGCTTAATCATGTCTTATAAACAAGTTACAAGCATTCTTAATCTCCTGAATATTGTATCCAAATAGAAAAACAATAAAGGAACTGCTCTAATACCACTTTTTGATTTCCCAGACCTAAATGCCACTTAATAGGTGCCCGAGCCTGATTGGCCTCATGACCTCAAGCACATCTCCCCAAACACCAGAGGCTGATGACTAGCAACGAGGGCCTAGGGTGTGTCCATGGAGAGACTATTCACTCATTACCAGAGTGTATCACAAAGGATAATTATAGGATAGGTAAAATAGTAGAATCAATTAAAGTAAATATATGGAACAATGGAAAGAGACAAGAATAATAATAACTGAAAAAACTATAATAACTGATACAAGAATACAAAAACTGATGATGATATGTCATGTCCCTAGAAATATGGAAAACATGGATACAAAGTAGTAGACATACATTCAAAACCCAATGTAGAAAAAAGGAAATACATGAACTATCCTAAGCATCCCGAGATCCATCTTGTAAATCTACTACCATCTCCATTCTAACACAGCAAGAAATCTAGTGTTCAAAGATGTATGATTTCCTTTATCAACACCTCCACTCATGTAGTCTGCCCAGATACCAATGGTTCCTAGATAGTGTGTGAGATAAATCTCAGTGGGCCACCACCAATGGTGTCAATAACATCTGGCCTGTGTAATGGAAATGTAACAATATGAAATCATACATATAATAAGTAAAATTGTACAATGTAACTAAATACCCACGTACCTATTTCATCATTCGGTTGGTGTCTGAGAATATAACCATTTCATAAGTTACTTGATTATCAGTTTATATAAACCAGTCATGTGAGGCATATCCAGAACTGACATCACATTGTGATAGTACAAAAAGTGAAGGTTCTAAGATGTAATAAGGAAACCAACATTGATAATTAATATGAAGTGGTTCTATGGTATTCACCAAGGAAACCTAGACCTTATGGGATAATAAATCAATAGTAACTGAGTCTAGATAAGGGGTAAGATTTTAATCTAAGGAGAATCATCCAAGGAATTACCAAAATAATATTCCTACCGAGTCCACAGAGTTCTTCCAGGGTAAAATGGGGATAAGTAATAACTGGGCCTAATGGGATATAACCATGGAACCTACTTGTCAATGTTGGATCCAAAGATTTTATCCAAGGAATCCTTTAACAATAATGAATGGATCCTATGGTGTCATACCAGGCATCCAGAGGTATACAAGGTTCAGGTTCCTGGGTAGGTCTCACCCAAGGAAACCAACATCCTTGAGTCTGAAAGACATCCTCGAGTACCCAAGGCATTCCCTAAAAAATACAAGATCTAACAAGAGTCAAGAATTCCTATAAATACGTCAAGGTCTATGTGCATAAATATCCACATTACATTTAATTAATTTAATGTAATAAGGCCATATTATTACTATTCATTTTCATCAAGTTCATTAGGTTCAATTTCGTTAGTTTGACAAGGCCAAGTAGCATGAATTTTTTTAATTTAACTATGTTTATCATAATACTTTAGTTTGGTTCATCTGATACCTTCCACTATAAGTGTAAAGGGGTGCTATGGAATTCAACAAACCATTCATTTTCAATTAATATGGCCAATTCATATTCATACCACATACTTGAAAATTTATCTTTTTAAACAAATAATTACACTTAGAAACTTACCTTAGGTGGGTCAAGTGGAAGTGACATGGTTCTTTCCATTAACCATTATATAATTAAATATAAAATTAATATAATGAGTCTTACCATTAGTGTGGTGAATCTTGAACACACATGAACGGTGACTCAAAAGTGTCAAAACACTAAAAACCCAAATATGGCATAACAACCTACATGGGGTGTTGGGAGTTTTAAACATAACTAACAACAAATAATCACATATTTAGAAAGAGTATAACCATATGTTTCTAATGAATATAATCATGGAATATAAATTCAATAAATGACACCCGGTGAAATCGGTGGGCCCCACACAACAATTCCAAAATCAGAAAATCTGAGGGACGAGTTATAGACCACACACCTTAGGCTTGTATGAATCTCCTAATCAAGTATTAGCTTCTAATTCAGCTTGGAATGGATCAGATCAGAGAAAAGGTAAAAATTATCACACCTCGATAACTAGGTTTAGAGAAAGAGAGATAAAGAATGGATCAAACAAACTCGAGTACTTACCATTACACATCCAACGTGGTGAACAGATGCTTGAAAGGATCCCTTATGAAGGAGATCTCTTGACCCCTAGGTTATGCCTTCAAAAAGATATAGAATGATAGAAATGGAGGTTCATCTTTCTAGAAATAGGATTAAGGAAGAAGGCTTAAGTTAATTAGATCATTAAAGGAAAAAATGTAAAAGTACCCAAAATTTACCATGTGCACTATTTGGAAACATGGTTTTCCAAATCGTATGAAAACCATGAATGGGTAACTAGAGAAGAGGGGAGATCACATAGTTAGGTTGCACAGTTTGAGAAACTGTGTGCCAAACATGTGATATGGATCTGCTAAAAAATGCAGACCATTTTCACAGTTTAGGCTTACCATGTGTCCTCCCTGCACATTTTACTCCAACCATGGGACAGGACAATTTTTTCTAAAAATTTGGGTTTTAGGATCTGAACAAGCCCCTAAAAACCCTGATACCTTCAATAAATCATTAAGAATCCAAATTAGGTCCAAAATAAATAATTATACTGAAATTTAAGGGATCCATACCTGAGTGAAAAACTAGGTTCTTACAATAAGTTAGTTTTATACCATTCATCTTGCATCTGTTGGCAGCAAGGATGGAATGCCAACTATTCAGGGTATTATCCTTATAGATTATATACTTTATAGTTCCTTGTTTGATATATTATCTTCACATTCCTTTATATATTCTTGGTTTGTGAATGGTTTGGGTCTGATAGTGGAGTTTATGTACGGGGTTGTTTCAATCGACATGTCTTTAGGGGTGTGATTAGAGGGTATTTTTCATTGTAGGGAGTATACCCTCAATATTGGTGGGTACTGTATTCATTGGAATTTGTTCATTCTTTAGATTTTAGGTTTTTACTAGATAATGGGAATGGAATAGATGGTATCATATCAATCTCATATCAATTTTTATCATTAAATGGTAATGTTAACATCTCCCTAGGGTGACATTTATACTCACCATGGAAAGTGGGATATCTAGATAGGTTGTGCAGAACTAGTTTTTCAGTGGATGGGTGAAATCACAGCCTATGTAGATGGTCTTATGATTGATTATGGGGGAGTGAATCATGATGTCTTCTATCCTATTGAGGACTAGTTTCAAGATGTGTTTCATGATGAGTTCTCAGGTTATTCACTCAAGAGATATATTGAGTTTATGATTGAATTGATGCATGTAGCTGAGAAAATTTCTATTCCACCTTATATAATGGCACCAAAAGAGCTACATGAGCTTAATAATAATCTAAAGAAGTTATAGGTTAATGTTTTTATCCATCTGAGTATGTCACCTTGGGGATCATCTATTTTATTTTCTAAGAAGGTTGAAGGATCCTTACATTTGTGTATTGATTACTAAAAGTTAAACTATATAATGACTAGGGACCAATATCCCCTTCCACATATCGATGATATTTTTGACTAGATGAGGGGTTACTGTGTGATTTCTAAGATCAATTTCAGATCAATGTATCATCATTTTAGGGTAATACTTTATGATATACCAAATATGCATTTCCAGAGAAGGTAGGGTTTATATGAGTTTGTGGTGATGTAGTTTGGGCTAATTAACACACCTATAATATTCATGTATTTGATGAATTTTATCTTTCACCAGTACCTATATTAGTTTATGGTCATCTTCATTGATGAAATCTTGGTGTACTCCCATACTCGAGGTGATCATACAAATTTTTTTGACATCTTCTTGAGTACACTGATAGAGAATATACTATATTACAATCTATCTAACTATCATTTCTAGATAAATAAGGCACATTTATTGGGTAACATCATCTCAATGGAAGGTGTATCAGTAGACCCCAAGAAGGTTCAAGTGGTTTTTTCTAGAGAGAATCCCAGGATTGTTTTTGATATCCAAATCTTTATGGGTTTGGAAGGTTATTATAAATGGTTAATTAAATAATTTTACCACTTTGAAGTACTGAACTTGGTCCTGACCAAGAAGGGTATAAAGTCTGAGTTGTCCGAGGCATGTGAGAATTATTTCTAGGAGTTAAAGAGGAGTTTGACCACAACACCAATTTTGGTCTTACTAGAATTGGGAGAGGAGTATACTCTATTTTTTGATGCATCTAGGATCATAATTATGGTAGTATTGATACAAGGAGATAGATTCATGGTTTACTAATCATACAGTTGAAGTCGCATGAGTGAAACTATCTTATGAACAATCTTGAGTTGTCCGTAGTGGTATATTCCTTAAAGTGTTAGAGGAATTATATTCCAAGTGAAAATTTACCATTTATACTGATCATAAGAGACTTAAATATATATTTTCCCAGTGTGTTTTAAATATTCAGTAGTGGATATGGGTTGATTTTATTAAATCCTTTGATTTTGAGTTATATTAAACACTGGGAAATGGGAATAGTATTACCGATGATTTGAGTCAGAATACAAAGAATCAAGATGTTCAAGAGTCTAGGTTTTAGTGGAAGATGATGTATTTTATTACTGAGATGCATGTTGGTGTTTAGGAGGAAAAGGGTAAGATGAACCTTGTATCATTATCCATTGAACCCTCTCTTCTATGATAGGTTGAGAGGAAGCCATATGAGGACCCAAAGTATTAGGATTTAAAGGAAAAATTTAATGGTAGGGAGATCCCTCCAAACTAGATCACAAATGATGATGAGATTATCAATGTTTGTGGACATGTTATTATACCTACTTGTATGTAGGAAGAGTTGATGCATGAGTTTAATGCCTTGAAGTGAGTGGTGTACCTTAGTTTAAACAAGATGTATTGTAACCCTCATAGACTATATTTCTGGCTAGGTATGAAAAAGAATATCATAGGTTTTGTTAAATTATTCTATATATGTTAACAGGTTAAAGATGATTAACAGTGGACTAATGATCTTTTATAGCCATTTCCCCTTCTAGAGTGGAAGTGGGATGATGATACAATGGAATTTTTGGTGGCCTTATCAAGGACACCTCAGAAGAATTATGTGATATGGGTGATTGTGGATCAGTTGACAAAGTTAAAACATTTCTTGATGATCAGGGAGACATTTATAATAGATTAGTTGGGTGACTTATATGTTCAATAGATATTTCATTTTCATGGGGTGACTTAGATAATTGTTTTGGATAGATATTAATGTTTTACCTCATTATTCTATAAATTCTTGTAGAAGGATCTTGGTACTTAGGTAATTTTGAGTGAATAATTCAACCAGTAGTTGGATGGAAATCTAAACATATTATTTAGGAGTTAGGGGACATGATGAGAGCATGAATCCTAAATTTTTGTGGGTTATGGTAGAATCACTTAGTACTTTTTTGAGTTCTCCTATAGCAATATTTATCAAAAGACTATTCAGATTGAATTATATGAGGAAATCTATAGTAGGCCTTATAGATCATCATTGTGTTTGATGGAAATAGTAACATTATATTTTTTGGGACCAAGTCTCTTAGAGGAGACATTAAAGAATGTTCAGTTGATCTAGAAGAATATGGCTAGAACATAGAGTAAATAGAAATCATACAATGATCGACATCAATGACTACTTGATTTTTTAGTGGGTGACTATGTATTACTTTGGGTGTCATCAATGTTGGTTCACCATTGGATTTTGAAATAGGGAAATTGGGATCCCAAGTATGTAGATCCATTTCAGATCATGGATTAAATCAGACTAATGGCATAACGATTAGCTCTTCCGTAGTGGTATAGTGTTATGCGTAATGATTTACATGTGTTGTAACTTTAACTGTATCACCCTAAACCTTCCCATGTAATTTATGCTAACAATGCTGATCTTGAGGCTAATGTATCTTTTTAGGATCATCCAATTTTTATTGTGTATCATAGTGAAAAGACACTTCAAGGTAAGACCATTCTTTTGGTTTGGGTGTTGTGGCAGCAAGGTTGTTATCAAGAGGAATCTTGGGAGTGGTAATTTGATATGTGGTCCCAATGGCCTATAATTTTTACCTAGGAAACTTAGTTTTTCTTACAAGGTTATCCCAATGATGAGTGGTTATATGGTGGTGAGGTTGTAAGATCTTGGTGTTCGATATGGTACATCTTCATTTTAGTTTTTGTTTTACTCCCTTTCAATGGGTTATTAAAATGATTCCCAAGTATAGGAAAGGTCTTGGGAGTGACCTAGGGGTTCAAGACATAAAAAGGGGGAAAGGTGGATATCCAGTTCATGGTACATGGTTGGATCATGGTTAATACTAACCATGCACTAGAATCATGCACCCTAGATAAGGGAGGTGCATGATTTGTAAACTATGAAAGGGGAGGGTGAAAACTATGTAACCTTTGATAGATCCAACTACATGGCCTCCACATGGTTTTTAGAACTCTATGGGATCCCCAAAAAACCATTCAACTTGGACCCCCTTTTGGATAGAGAGTACCACACGGTTGGTGCATGGTTTGACCAACCATGTGTCCAAACCCCACATCACTTAAAAAGTGGTGTATTTTCCATTTTGAACTCCTGTCCATTATATTATTTTAACTTGATTCCATCCTCATTTCCTCCAAAGAATCTTTTTTTGGGACCCTAGAGCTCTCCTCTCTTCCAAGGATAAATCTCTTTCGATTCCTCAGTATTAAGAGTGCTGTATAGTGAGAATAAAATCTCCAAGTGAGTCTATGAGTCCTCTTCCTTCTATTTTATATATTTTTTGTGGGGTTTCCTCTTATTATGAAGATCTTAAACCCTAATTTTTGTAGGTAATCCTTGGATTTAGTGTTACCATTTTTTTAGTTAGAATAATGGTCCAAGGTTGGGTGAGTGTTCATCTATGATATTGAGGTTAGTAGTCTAATTTCTTTATCCCAATGTATTGAAGTTGTTTATGTGTATGCATCATGTTCCATTGCATCATCATGTAGAATAATTTTTTATTTAATTTGAATTGTTTATTTGGGCCTTATAATGATGTGGGGGACCCTTCAGAGACACTTTTGGTTCCATTGGAGATCATGATACTAGGATTAATGGTCACCCTAGGGGTGTTCCATCCCCTAAAAAATGGTAATTTGAATTGAAAAGGGGAATTAGTGGGTTTATGTATTCAAATCAATTCCTTGATATGGAATGATAATGAGGCCTAAGAGGTTGTTTGGTATGACTTTAATTGAAATGTGATATGCCATAATGAAGATAAATGATGAATAATGATAGAAAAGGGCTTATGAGTGTTTGGATAAATGATTTTAGAGAAGGAATCATTGTGTGGAATGTGATTGAAATGTTGAAATGGTAAAGGTTGATAATTGGGTAAACTGGGTTAAATATGGTAGACTACGCAGTAAATTAATTCTTGAGAATAATGGATATCCTTATTTCCATCATGCGTTAAAATGCTAATTGTGTTAAATCTTATAAATTCTTATTTGTTATATTTGTGATGTGGGAAATGAGTTTCTTAGACCATGGGTAAGGTGGTTGGACACGATGTTCCTTCTCCATGGTAAAGGATGTTGTCCATGGAATTCCTTCTCCTTAGATTAGGATGGTTAGAAATGGTGTTCTAAATACTTGGTTAAAAATTATGGGTATGACATCCCATATTCTTGTTTTGGTGCTGACATGATGATCCAAGAATAATTGATTTTACATGATGTTAGCACTTGGATGAGATCCCCTTTGTTCTAATAAATTGAATGAAATGATAAACGAACCCCTTTACCTTTCTATGTAAAGTGTTAACCATTAGAGTTTATATTATATTCTTTTGGAGCCTAAGTTCTAAGAGAATAAATAGAAACTGGTTAATTTAAACATGTTTTATTTCCTATTATATCTTTACTATTATTACATCACACTTGAATACACTTTACTTATGACTGGATATCACTTTATACACCATTGGTAGTGGCCTACTGAGTAGTACTCACACCCTGCTCAGGCCACCATTGAAGCCCAAGAAGAGTTCATGTTTTTAGGTTCTGATAAAGGAAAGGGCCCTATGATAGATGGTTGATTTGGAATGGAGAATGTATGAGGGGATCAAACTTGTTATCAGGACCCATTGTGGGAATTGTATTTGGTGTCTTTATTTTATTTTCTATTTAGCACTTTAGATTCTCATTAAATGACATATTTATCATATTAGATTGTTGTATTTACCCAATTTTGGGAGTTGGTTATGTATTCTTTGGTTATATATTATTATTGCATGTTGATGTTTATTATTATTTCCAATGTTGGTTTACTCTAGTAAAGAGGGAAGATTCTCCCCATAAGTTTCATTAGACCATCACTGCTAGTTGGTAGCCTCTGGCATACGTGGTGGCGTGCTTGAGGTCATGTAATATTATAGCTCATGGCACTAGTTTAGTGGTGACTAGGTTGGGTCATTATAGTATTAATCATAAAATTCTTCATTTGATCTCTCTAGTACTCATAGTTATCTCCATAATTTTTTTTGTTTTGCTAGGATTTAGATTTTCCAACATTCAAATAGTGAAACTTACTATAATAAAAATTATTTTATTTACCACATAATTAGTGTAAAAAATAAATTTTAGAGACCTGCTATGATACCAAATTTTTCTCAAGGATGTATTAAAATTTTACTATAAGAGGGGAGGGGGTGAATTTTAGTTTTCCAAACTATTGAAAAATTCACTCTCTTGTATCAAAAAATAAAGGAATCATGATTAAAACAAACAATAACAATGAGATTATTCCGATATAAGTATAATAGAAAGACTAAGAAACTATATATAAACAAGAACTTATAAAAAATGGAAAATAAAACTTTTATAAACATCATATATGATATACAAAGTAATTGAAACTAAAATATAAAACTTAATCTAAAAAATATGTCAAAAACGTACAACACCTAAACTAATTGAGGTATTCACTTTAACCCAAAGTGAGAGGGAAGTATGTATACTTGAATTTAGGTATCCATAATTATAAATATATCAGTAGGTATATCATTTAAAAAACCTATAATCCCTCAATCATCCCGATCGGAATAACTTTTGACTTCCTTTTAGAATCCCTCTATATGACAACCCATGTATTTTATACACTTTAATTCATGATTAATTACATAAGGACACGCAAAATACCATCTTGAAAGATTGAGATACCTAGTGTATTTGGTAAATTAGATACATAACATAATTAGTTGAAATATGGATACAAAAACATTATTTAAAAACTCCACAACATTCCCTTAAAAAACATTGATCTTCTAATATTTCACAAGATAACCTAGGGACATATATAAGAAAGGGGTGAAATGTAAATCCCAATAAGGGAATAATAAAAGTATAACATGATGAAATTAATACATGCGAGTCAAGAGGCATATAAAGATGACATAAAATGGGTGATAATCATAAACATGAACATCAAATCATGATATAAGATTATAACATCATGTAAACATAAGGAATGTGGAAAAACATAAAACATGACATCATAAAAATAATTCAAGTCTAACCATCAATACATCATAACATAGTGTACTTAGGATAACCTCATAGGCACTAAAAGTCCCTTGATTTATATTTTCAAGAAATCATGTCTTACCCACACTAGGGTAAGCCCTAGATAAGAATATTAGAATCTATCTTGCTATCCCCGCAAGCCCTCAATCTCTAAGGTGATCGGTACCTCTGTATTCCTATCCCCAGAAGCCCTCGATTTTACACATAAAAAATCAGAGACACATTAAGGAGTTTGAAAAAGTTTTTATTTAGCTTGAACATGTTGTTCACCAAATTCGCACAAGGCAGGTTTGAGAAAATATCTCACAATGTATCAGCACATCTAGAACTTCTCAACATGTCTCTAACTCTTCAAATGGATGGGGTATTTATAGGAAAAAATACCAACGGTCATATCCTCCTCCAATGGTCATATTTTTCCTTGAATTTAGGAGGGACCTGAAAATGTGTCACTCAACCAATGATTAGTTAAAAATAAATTGTATGAAATCATTTAATTGTAACATAATCATGTATAAGAAACAATAACATGTAAGAAAAAAATTATTAAGTTTAAGAAACTTAAGTAAACTAGGATTCGATAAAGTTGGAATAATATCTTAATGAAAATATTTAACATTAACAAGTATGAATTATCAGATTATAAATATAGTGTAAATAGAGTCTAAATATTTATAAAAAAAAGTTTGGTAAAATAAAAAATTGGAGTCTGGTTTTGCATAAAAACAGAGTCTGAATTTAGATAGAAATACAGTCTGAATTTAGATAGAAATGAAGTCTGAATTCAGATAGAAACAGAGTTTGAATTTAGATAGAAACAAAGTATGAATTTAGATAGAAACAGAGTATAAATTTAGATAGAAATGGAGTCAGATTTTCTGCGAATTCAGAGTCATATTTTTTGAGAATTTAGAATCTGAGTTCTGTGAAACTTGGAGTTAGATTTTCTGAGAATCCAAAGTCAGGTTTTTTGAGAATTTAGAATCTAATTTCTATGAAACTCAGAGTCAAAATTCAGGATAAAACGGAGTATGAAACCAGATGGAATTAGAGTCTAAAAATATAGAGACTCAATATCTAAGGAATTGTAAGGCTTTAAGGTTTTTATTAGGATTTGATTATATTTAAAGGAATTTAGTCTTAAGGAAATATGATTAAGATAAGATACATAACTTTAAGAAAAACATGTAAATGTAAGATAAAGGATAATAATGTAAATTTCCATAGAGAAAAAAAAATCTTTAAGAAAAAATTGTTTGTGATTTTCAAAAAAAAAGGAATGAAAAAGAAGTAAGGGGCTTATTATCTTAGCAATCTCCCCCTTTTTGGAATGCACAAACCATTTTTTGAAAAATAATATTAAGTTTAGAAATCATAGAAAGAAATACTTATCTCCCTTATATTTGGCTTGTGGTGAATTTTATTAAATCCCCCTTAGGTTATATCACCTAAAGGATTATATTCTTTGGCTTAAGAAGTTATCTTGATATATATTTCCTTTTCTTAATAAAGTCTTATTTAAGCTAAGAACCCCCTTTTATAAGAAAATTATTATATGGATAATCTCCTCCTTAATATGAAATTCTTTTGAAACAATCCATTCTCCCTATTTTGATTTTCAAAAAGGAATGGATTAATATATTTTTGTATATTAAATTTTAAGAAATATGCATATGATACACATAAATGTAAGGATAATTTCATAAACTATGAATAAAATTTTTTTGTACAACAAAAGATCGGTTATAAGAAAAATTATTCAACCTTTTTCTTCTATGGCAACATTTTCTTGATAATGGATTTAAACTTCTTTATATCTTTATGATCATCTTGGTACTTCTTGAGTAAGTATTCTTGATCCTGGTTCTTCTTTTCAAGGATCTGAATGCTTTTTTCTTATGTCTTGATCAATTCTTCTTGTGACTTAACATTTTATTCCAACTATTCTCTAGATTTTCTTTCCCTCTTTAGAATAAGAGCAATGAAATTTATCTTTCCAATAACATCTCTATCCTCTTGGATCCGAGCATCTTTCTCTTGATTTAGCCTCTCAGAAATATTCTTGATAATTTCATCAGATTTGTTAAAATATTCTTTAATTGAATCTATATAATCATCAACTATGTTATGATCATCAATAATAGACTTTGACCAGTTTGTTATCTTCTTATAGGACTTCCTGTGGGCTTCATAATTTATCAATAAAGTTTTGAAGTGAACTTCTACCTTTATGAGCTTCTCCATTAAAATATTTGTAGATTCTATTTTCGAATTAATTGACTTTTGTATCAGATAGCACTATGATTCAATGTTTGAGAAGAATGGAATTGAATATAAAAAATTTTTCAAATACTATTCAACAAAATCATGTCCCATGGAGGAGGATGATTGAGATTTTGAGGTAACTTTCTCTAGAGGAGTATCTTTAACATCTTCATCATTATTTGTCTTAGATATTCCAACTATATATTTTTGAGTTGTATCAAGAGGGACTAATTTTCTTTTATCCACAAGATTTTCAACAACATTGTCTACCTTAAGTTCTTGTTCTTCAACATTAACTTCCTCTTCATATTCCTAAACAATATCATCATTATCTTCTCTTTATTCATTGGAATGGACTTTGTTAACTTCCAATTCTTTATAATTTTCCTTCTGCTTTTCTAAATCTATTTTGGTGGATGGTGATTGCAAAGTTTTTATTGAAAGTTTATCAGAGGGACTCTCCTTCTCATGATACTCTTCAACCATTCTGATCAAGTCTTCAATTTCCTCCTCCTCCTCCTCCTCTTCTTGTTACTAAATTTATTCTTCTTCAACAATATATTCTAGAAGTTAAGTATCCTTAAAGAAGGATTCCGGTACTTGAATTTTTTCTAAATCTTTCTCAACATATTTTAATAGAGACTTAACAACCCGAGCCTCCAATTCTTTTTCTTTCTGTTTTTCTCATTTACTTGTCTTTCATTTTTTTTAGCTTCAACAATCTTCAAGGACTTAGCCTCCACAGGGTCAATACCAAATATATGATCACCTTAATTTCTCTTCTTCTTATGCTCCCTCCATTTAGAAACCACTTCATTATCATAAGTCTTTTTCTTATTTGTCTTAGGGGGTACTGATTTGGTTTCTGGAATGGGTCTGGTTGGCTGGGCTTCCATCCCCTTAGATTTTATTTTCTTAGAAGGTTCAATAACTTCAACTTTCTTAGCTTCAAAATGATCATCATTATTAGTAAGATCATAAAGCACTCCAGATTCAACATTGAATTCTATTTTTATCCTTCATAGCATATCGTCGCAGAGTAACATAATCTTGAAATTCTTAGCCTTTGAGGTTCAAGGTATTTTGAAATATTCTAAACACAAGACTATAATCTTCGATATGATCACCAAATACATTAAAATATAAGACTTTATGTTTCCATTATTAATCTTACTAATTGTTAGAAGGATGTAATTCACCAGATTTATCTTCCTTAGGTTCACTAGGAAATCCAAGATAAAGATATCACAAATATTGAGGGAATCCTTATCACCTTTCCTAGGGATATAGAAGCCCTGCATCCACAATTACACCAACCAAAGGTTTGATGAGAGATGGGAAATTTTGGGTTTCTTGACATTATTCATCCCAGGGAACTCTATAGCCTTCAAATTCTTGAAATAACCTTCCTTACCAAGAAAACGATGTGAGAAGATTATTTCCTCACCTACGTACGAAATGTCAAGGATGCTGGCAGCCTTGTTGAAAGATAATGAATACGACTTCCCATAGGCTCTAAACTTGAACATATTCATAGAACTAAACCGAATAATAAAATTCCACTACAAGGTCTACGTAGACTGGATCTTGATTCTTTTCATTGGAAACACAAATGATTTTCCATCTATTAAACTTGATAATATTTTCAATCAAATAATTATACTTCACAAAGAAATTATGATCCACTAATATTTCTCAAATCATTAACCAATACTTTGGTTCCTTGATAGACTGATACTAAATCATAGTCTGAGAGAAGCTTCAAGAGACATTTTTAATGTAAGGAAACTAGAAAAATAGAACATCACACTTAAAGAGGGGAAGATCTTCGACGCAAAAATCTGAGAGAACCGATGTGGTATGAGAACACATGGTATCTTTAAATAGGATTCACAGTGATGGTTCGATTCTTGAATCAATATAACAGATGATATTAGCGTAAACTTATCTGATGGTTGAGATAAATTCTAGATAATGTTTTCATGGGTTCTGATCTTTTGAGGTTTTAATTAAAAAAATCATATTTAAGGAAAGTGAATCCGATGAGGTTTTCTTAAAACAAGATAGAAATACCAACAAGAAAAAAAAATTCCAAAGATTTAAGTAATGAAACATACCATTCAGATTACTCAGAAAGAATTTTCAATATTGATAAAGTTCTTATTCAATAACTTAGGTTCTAAAAATTTTTATTAGGGAAAGAACAACTTTTTATGTTCTGAAAATTTAGGTTTTGAATTTTTTTTGGAAAAGAAAATATAAAATAAATAGACACATGTACTCTCCATATGAAAAGGAGTATCTTAATTTTAGGAGATGGTTTCAATAAAAAGTTAATATAAAAGATTACCTTACTATTATCATTCCTAACTTTTGTTTAATGTATTCAAATCTATCAAAGGGTAAAGATTTTGGAAAAATGTCAGAAAGTTAATCTTGTATTCCGATAAATTAAGGAATGATATCTCCTTTAAGTGTGTGATCCCTAAGAAAGTGATTCTTAATATCTATGTGTTTTTCATGAGAGTGATGTGAAGAGTTTCTTCTTAGGGAAAAGGAACTAGTATTATCACACATTATCTGTGTTTTGGTAAAACTCATGCCATAATATGTGAGTGTGTGTTTCATCCACAATACTTGAGCACAAAAACTTCCAGCTGCTGCATATTCAGCTTCAGTAGTGAAAAGTTCTTAGTAATAAAATATTCACTCAACATTGTTCTAGTTATCTTTTGAATAATTTAGTTTCTTCTTTCAACAACACCATTTTGTTGAGGAGTTATTGGAGCTGAGAAGTTATGAGTAATGATTTTCTTACTACAAAAAGTTTCTAAATTGGAATTTTCAAATTCTCCCCCAGGATCACTATAAATATTTATTAATGGAAGGTTTTTCTCATTTTTAACTTTGGATCAAAAATATTTAAAATAATAAAAGGCTTTAGATTTCTTCGATAGAAAATAGAACCATGTAAATATAGTGTAATCATCAACTAAAAAAATACATTGTATTTTCTTCCAATACTTCCAATTTGTGTTGGATCGAAAAGATCAATATGCACTAGATGTAATGCATCATAAGTTGAGACTTAATTAATTTATTTAAAGATTGACATATGTTTCTTGGCATATTGAAAAGGATCACCAACTTTTGAAGAATCAAATCTAAGCTTCGGTAGATCCTTAATAAGTCTTTCTTTGAGAGTTTTCATAGGTTACTAAGGTTACAGTGTCCTAGTCATCTATTACATAACCAAGATTGATATTACATTGAACTAAGTAAAGTTAGGTCTTTGCTCCTAAGGTCTTCTAAGTTAAGTGTATAAACATTATCATGCATATGGGCAGAGAGAATAAACTCTTCCTTGTAATTGTGTACTAGACATTTATCAATCCTAAAATTCAAAAGGTAACCTTCATCACATAATTGGATTATGCTTATAAGTTTGTTCTTAATATCTTTAACAAATAAAACATTTGAAATTAATGTTTTTCCAAGAAGTACAATATTACCTATACCAATAATTTCTCTTTGAGCATTATCTCCGAAAGTTACTTTTTTTCCTTTCATATTGATAATCTTTTCAAAGAAGTTTTTTTACCAGTCATGTGCTGGGAAAATACACTATCCATGTACCATGTATTTTTGTTGTCACTTCCTTTATTTTTATAAAAATAAAATAGTTATAATTTTGGAATCCAAAATTTTTTAGATTTGGATTGTTAGAAAGTAAAATATTAGGTATCTATGTTTTCTTAGAAAACCAAGCTTTATGAAAACCTAAGGATTAGTTTTATTTAAAGAACAAATTTTCTCCCAATGTCCACCACATAGACTCTTAGTGAAAAAGGAGAACTTTGGGGAATAAAATAGTTATGGATAAAAATAAATTTTCAATTAGAATAACCAAATATAGAACTATTCATAATAGAAAAAAGTTGTGAATACATTTTATCAAATTCTTTTCTTCTAGAAGTGAAATTTGATAAAAGTTTATTTAAGGAAAATATTTCATATTTTAGTCTGATGAATAAATTCTTATCCTCATAGTCATTTGTCTTAGAGTTTGAGTTAGTCTTAAAAACATTTTTCTTAGAAATAAAATTTTCAAGATCCTTAGAAAGTTTATCCTTCTCAGCATTGACTTCCTTATGGTTTTTTTGAAATTTATTCAAAATTAAGGGTTTTATGATCAATATCTTTTGAAGGATCTGATACTTCTTTTTTTAAAATATAAATTCTATAATTTTCCTTATCAAGTTTCTTATTTATCTTGTTATTTTCATTCTCAAGTAACTTGGAAAATATAGAAACTTCTTCAAATTAAGCTAAGGTATTATCTTTTGATGAGAAATATTCTTCATTCGAGGATTCATAATATTATTCATTAGAAAATTTTTTATTTAAAGAAATATTGGTTAAATATTCAGCGGTTTTTACCTTATACATGAGACAATTATTTTCAATAATAATTTCTAGCTATAAGACCAATAATATTCTATACAGAAGATTCAATATCAGAATATTCATATTAAGAATCACCAACACTGCCACTCCATGTGTCATTTGACTTTAGGACTTTCTTATTTTTAGATTTGAAGTACTTCTTTTTGTTTCTTTTAGAATTCTTATCCTTTCTATCTTTTCTTTTGATCATAGGATAATTAGTTCTGATATGTCCATCCCTTTTGCATTCATAACAAGTTACTTTTGAATATTTATTGTCCTTTTTTCTTTTTTATTATATTGGTATTGAAAATATTTCTTTCCCACAATATTTTTCATCTTTCAAGAAAGATTGGCTAGTTCATTCTTAGACTAATCACTGTCAGTTGATTCAAATATTACAACAGCTCTCTTAGATTTAGATCTAGTTACCCTTTTAAAAGTCTTGTATTTAGATGTAGTATTGAAAGTAACTCTTCCATTACCATTATTATTCTTATTAATGTCTTTATCTCTCTTAATTATTGTTTCATACTGAAGAAGAGTTCCAAATAACTCATCAAGAGTAATGTTAGATACTTTTCTATTCTCATCAATAGTTGACCTTTTAGATTCCCACTCATTGGGAATGATATCAATTATCTTTTCTACAAGTATTTCATCATCAATTCCTTTTTCACCCATAAAACAAAGACTATTGATGATAGTCATAAATCTTTGTTTCACTTTGCAAAATATTTCTCCATAAGGAAACATAAATCTATGATATTCAGATCTTAACATAGCTCTTCTTATTTTAATCACTTTTGAAGTTCCAAAGTGTGTAACATAAAGTTTCTTCTAGATACTATTGGAAGCTTCATAAGAGGATATTTTACTATAGATATTCCATGTCATGGAATATAAAAGATTATTTCATACCTTATTTTTTAGTTTATATTCTTGTTTTTTATGATTTGTGAATTGTCTGATTTCTTTGTCAGGAATCTTGTAGTCTCTAGTTACCATGAAAAAGTTTTCCACACTGGTGTTGATAATAAAAGTCTTCATCCTATCTATCTAGTACTCAAAATCATTAACATCAAATATTGGAGGTATGGTAGGATTTAGATTTTCTATAGAACCATCATTCATTCCTGCCATTTTATAAGAAAATATAGAATATCTTTTCCACAAAAAGGATTAATAGAAAAATTTTGTAAACAAAAAAAAATCTTTAAGAAAAACTTAAACAAGTAACGTTATGTAAGAAAATTGGATCAAGAAAAATTATATTTATGTATATGTATTTTATAGACCTCCTATAATACCAATTATAGGATCAAAATGTAGATGTAGATTGATCAGTTACAAGATGGGGGTGAATTATAGGTTAAAAAACATTCATTTTTATCCTTAAGAAAATCTTTGTTTAACAAAGTTAAACAAGATGGATTTACAAACCCTCTTTAGTTATTCACAAATAAACTAACTTGCATAGTATCCAATAAGATGGACCTGATAAAGAAACTTAAGATAAGTTTACTTAGTGAAATATTCAACCTTAAAGCGTATAGAATCTTATTTATATCAGAGTATACAAGTATAATAAAGTATAATAAAGTTATACTTTATTTCTTTAAAAAAATATAGTGGAATTAAAAACTTGTAAGAAAAGAGGAAAAGTATAAGAAATATTTTAACCCAAAGATAAGGGTATCCAACAACCTTGGATAAGGTCCCTTGATTTATACTTTCAAGAAATTCTGTTTTACCCACACCAGGGTAAGCCCTTGATAAGAATATTAGAATCTTTTTTGATATCCTCATAAGCTCTCAATCTCTAAGGTGATTGGTACCTATATCTTCCTATCCCCATAAGCCCTCGATTGTAGACAACAAAAATCGGAGTCTCACTAATTAGTGTGACTAAGTTTTTCTTCATCTTGAACAAGTTGTTCACCGAATTCACACAAGGTAGGTTTGATCAAAGCTCTCATAGAATATCAGAACATCCAACAATTCTCAATATGTGTAAAAATCTTCAAATGGATAGGGTATTTATAGGAAAAAATACCAATGGTCATCTCCTCCTCTAATGGTCATTTTTTTCCTTGAATTTAGGAGGGACATGGACATGTGTCACTTAGTCAATAGTTAGTTAAAAACATATTATACGACATTGTTTCATTGTAACATAATCATGTGTAAGAAATAATAACATGTAAGAAAAAAATTATTAAGTTTAAGAAACTTATGTAAACTAGGATCCGATAAAGTTGGAATAATATCTTAAAGAAAATATGTAACATTAACAAGTATGAATAATAGAATTATAAATATAGTTGAAATGGAGTCTGAATATGTATAAAAATGAAGTCTGGTAAAATAAAAATTATGAGTCTTGTTTTGGATAAAAACAGAGTTTGAATTTAGATAGAAACAGATTCTGAATTTAGATAGAAACATAGTCTGAATTTAGATAGAAACAAAACCTGAATTTAGATAGAAACATAGTATGAATTTAGATATAAATGAAGTCAGAATTTATTTAGAAATATAGTCATATTTTCTAAGAATTCAGAGTCATATTTTCTGAGAATTAGAAGTCAGATTTTATGAGAACTTAGAGTTATATTTTCAGAGAATTCAAAATCTAATTTTTGTGAAACTCGAAGTCAAAATTCAGGATGAAACAGAGTCTTAAATCAAATAAAATCAGATTCTAAAAACAATGAGACTCAGTATCTAAGTAACTATAAGGTTCTGGGGTTTATATTATAATTTTATTATATTTAAAGGAATTCGGTCTTAAGTAAATATGATTAATTTAGGATAAAGAAATTTAAGAAAAACATGTAAAACCAATATAAAGGTTAAGCATGTAAATTTCCTTAGAGAAAGAAAATAATATTTAAGGAAAAAGCGTTTGTGATTTAAAAAAAAAAAGGAATGGAGAAGACATAAGGGACTTATTGTCTTAACAATGAATACCTTTTAGTGGTAATGGGGATGGGTATTCACTACACAAAAGTTTGGCATGGAAAATTATAGGATAATTTCGATAGCATAACGAGTGAAAATAAAGGTTCATGGTAGGATTTAATGAGAGTGAAACATGGTCTCCCATTACTTGGACATAATAATGAAAGTAATAGGAATGTGTAAAAATATATTCCAACATGAATAGTTAGAAATAAAAATGCATAATATAGAGAAAGTGCATGAATAAAGAGGAGGAGGATAGGATCCCTTAACTTGAGAGGGAACTTCTAATAGATTGGGAGGATCTTATTAGGATCTTGATAACACATTAGGAGTAATTTAGAGAGTTATAGGGAGTATAAATTCATGATAAATGTTTTTTAGTGAATATGAGTGGTAGGTTGGTTGGGTATTTAGAGAAAAAGAGAAGGGAATTTTTTTATTAATTTATAAACATAGATTTTTTACTATATAAATATATAATAAAAATAAAAAAAACCCATGTTTTTCATATTATTTCCTCCAAATTGGATTGGTTTTGAATATTTTTTTAATTATATGAACCTAAATCATTAAAATAAAACCATTGGTGATGTGAAAGTGAGTCATGTTCGTAAAGAATTATTTTTAAAACCTTAAAATATAATATAGGTTTCAAAGGATTCCTTGAAGGTTTCTAAAATTTATTAAATAAATTAAAAACAAATTATTTTAATGGATAAATAATCATTTTTTAATGTATTACATTTATATAATTTATTAAATTAATTTTGGGCTATTATGATGTCATAACACTCACCGTATATTGATAGCATATTTAATTTTTACCTAAAATCTTGGTTGTATTAGAATATTATGAAAAATTCACTATTGGATAATTTTTATGTGATGATTTAAAAAATAATATTTATTTTATCCAAAAAATTATCTAAATATTATAATTTACACTTTTAAATCAAAACCCTCAATTATTGAAAAATAATAATTTTTACGACAATAGAAGTTTTCTGACCCTTATAAAGATAAAATTATGCTTCATTAAATTCAATTATAATTTTCATATAGATGAATATTATTTAATAATAATATTATATTAAAATAAAATTTATTTAACATTTGATAAATTTATCAAAAAGAGTGTTTTAATTAAAGCCATATATTTTCTGAAAATACAATTTTGGTTTATTCATATCAAAATCTAATTTCCATCAACACATATATAATTGTATATGTAATTAAATAATTAAAAGGGATAAATATAATCATTATTTTATTAAAAAGTAAAATATAAAAATTCATACTACTAAGGTCCAGATACATAGTCCCTTATTAAATTAGTGTATGCCCTAAGGGTAAGGTGTACGGTGGTGGTATTTTCTTAGGGTGGTTCGGTGAACATGGTTTGGGTCACGATCTCAATAATCTTTAATTTCTCCCATAAACAGTTTCATTCATACTTTAGTTATTAATTTTTTTTCTTGGTCTTGGTCAAGGGAAAATCCCAGTGGTTCCATCTCCCTCAAAAGTTCTAATAAATGGGATTCATATGGTATGATCCTACTGGTTGAGGCCATTTATTCTTCCATCTGTGTCAATTGGACTTTATCATAACCCTTAATATATACTAATCTTAACGGTCACTATAAAATAACTATATGATTAACATTTACGATGCTTAATGGTCTTTGAAATGTGGTGGGATATAACTTATAATGGTCCAAAATAACTAAAGTAGTGAATGTGTTTTCTATAACTATATTTCTTAATAATAAATTTATTTATTAAAAAAAAGTTTCATTTATGAATTTTTGGGTTGATACATTCTTCCCCCATTCAGAAATTTCATCCTAAAAATTTCATTTCATACACTAAAACAGATTAGGGTACTTATATTTCATTATATCTTTTAGTTCCAAAGTTGCTTCCTTAAACTTGTGGTTATGCCATAAAAATTTGACCAAGTGAGTTGCATTGTTTCATAGAACATTGTCTCTATAATCTAAGTTCTTCACTAGATGCTCCTTGTATAAAATATCATTTGATAAGGGTACAAAATCATGATTTATTACATGTTAGGGGTCTAATATTTACTTCCTGAAGAGGGATACATAGAACACATCATGAACTTGAGATAACTTAGGTGGGAGTGTTAGTAGAAAAGCCACAACTCTAATGCAATCAAGGATTTCAAAGGGGATGATGTAACTTAGACTAAGATTTAACTTCTTCCCAAACCTCATGAATTTATTCCATGTCGATATATTAAGGAATGATTTATATCTGATTTCAAACCCTAGGTCTCATCGATGATTGTCTATATAGATTTTCTGTCAACTTTGTTTTGATTTCATATAATGTTGAATGGTTTGAACCTTCTACTTTAAAATTGGGTTCCCTAGACCAAACATAAATACTAATTTTCAATTACCATATCATGTATACAGTATGTTATACATGATGTACACTTACCAAGATAGTGTTGATATTTCTTTTTCCACTATTTACATGGAAATGTCCATATATTATTTTTCATATCAAAAGGTTATAAAAGTTCTCAGGATATAATGAGAACCTTAAGATACTATGATATTAATATTAAACATATATCCTATGGTCTAGATACATCATACTAGTTGGAAAAAAACTATATCTAACTATCAGGTGCCGAGGGCTCATAAGAATTGAGATTTATTCTCACAAAGTTCGCACATGGTGATCTTGAGTAGATGAGATCATGAGGATTGAAACTCCAATAGGAACACCATATGTTTCATGTGTCCTTGTTAGTTCATGTCTAAAAACACATATAACATTCTATTGACTTGATATTATTATATATGTGTACTATTTTATTGTGTACTTTGATGAAAGATGAAAATAATGGAATTTAATTTGTGGTGAGGTAGCTTGCATTGGGTGTTTCATTAGTGGTATGACATTGATTGAATAATCAAGATAGAATTTATTGTTTCCGATAGGAAGTGAAATCTTAGGCCTAGTTGATTAGGATGTTATTACCTTCACTAAATCCATGTGCATGATAAAATAAGGTAAGTCCATACACTAAGGTTGATGAATAATAAATCATGAAAGGATGATGACATGAAGTGCGTGTCTTACTTTATGAGATATCATGAGATAAATAGATTATATTACACGATGTGTGTTCATATGAAAGGTTTTCATTTATATGACTGTACCTTATCCCTTTAGGGTCCTTGATAGGTTTCTAGACTCCACTTCTAGTCTATAATTAGTGTTGACTATTATCAAAATAAAGGCCTAGAGGGTTACACACTAAGCGTATTCAAAAGTATGGCCTATCTTGATGAATAGGAGTATAGGACATAGTGGGACCCACCACTGGGCCTGAGATATGTTTAAGAATATATGATCCACAAAAATAAATAAATTCATATTATTATAGTTTATAATAATTAGTATTGAATTCATTTATTAAAAGTATTCACATTATATTTAGTGAATGACATGGAAAAATATTATACGAAAATATATTATTTTAATATTTACGATTTGTTTTATATTTGAGGGAATATTAAGTTGAGTTAACGGGCCAATTTTATCATGTAATATATTTATTATATTACAAGTATGTGATAAAAATATAAATGATATTTATGACTCATCAAGTTAGTCATAATAAGTTTTTTATCATTTATTTAGTGTGGAATTTATATTTAGGAGATGGTGAATAATTTTTAGGTATTTTAAAACTCACTATTTAAAGGAGGAGGAGGATCTCAAATGGATACTATTCACCTCACAATGGTTGAGAGCCTATCTCTCCTCTCTCCTTATTCCTAGAGAGAGAAGTAGACGATTCAAGATCTCAATTCAAGTTTTTCTTCACATATCGATGGATCATCATTGGGGTAATCATTGTGACATTGAAGGCTTTCATAGAAATCCATGATAGTACTTGGAATTAGACAATTTATTATCCTGTAGACTTTTGAAGTGTCTGTGGATGATTTAGAGGGATTTGGTTTCAATTCCTTTGAACAATGGTCACCAGTGATGAATGGTTGATAAACGCGGCTTGAAAACTAATGTGGTAATTTTTTGTTTTTTATTTTATGCTTAAATCTTTCACATAGGATCCTTATGTTTCTGACTAGGTTGTGTCTATGATGGAGATGACATTTTGACATTGATTTCAACAATATAATTTTAATTTCCCAATTTTTCGAGCTTCCATTGCATTCCTGATACCACCAATTGGTATTAGATATAATACTTATCCAGAAGTGTAATGACACTACCTGGGTTTTAGGTGTGGGGTACACAATAATGGTGTTGTGAATTAGGGGGGGGGGCTTTGTAACACCCCTATAAAAGTAAGAATTAAAAGACTAAATGTTACTAACCATGTCAATAAGGTGCACTATTCTTTTTAGGAGCCTTCCAAATTAGAACTCAACAATTAATCATGATTTTCCCGGAGTAGTGTCAGGATGAGTGATCACATGAGAAGTTTCCTAGGGTGTGTGTGAGTGTGAAAAAATAACATTGAAATAACATGTCTTATTATATATGAATAGTCATTAGTTTTATAAGTGACTCTGTTAAGTTATATCCTATGGGTTTCTAGGAAGGAAACCAAAATACTATAAGAGACCCATGGGGTTAGATGACCAATATTGACCACCTCACACCACATAGGCCTCCTGCAAACCGACTGACCTAGGTAAATTTGGATGTCCCGACCTACTAGTGGACTGAGAAGGTTTTTCTCAAATTGGAATAGGCTTTTTTTAGGTTCTTACAGACCTTATATGGGCATGGGAGGGTTCTTCCCAACCCGACTAGCACCATCTGGACCTAGAATAGGCTCGAAATCTCTTTTAGGGGTTTTCGAGTTTACCGCAGAACAAAGTGTAAATTTAAAAATTTTAAAAATTAAATTAAATTTTTTGAATAAAATAGTACATTTATTTTTGACCAAGAAATACAAATATTATTTTAATTCATTTAATGTTCTCCTCATAAATTTATCACATATTTAATTTTTTATTTTGCATGAATTTTACCGAACGATTGATCTTGATCATCAAATGAACAATATATGTCTAGTTTTAATATATTTAATTATTAATTTCAATTTTGTGTGATGCATGTAATGATTAAATTTATTTTCATGGTATGTGAATTGTGTTTTCCTTGCTTAATATGTATAAGGGACTACATGTCCATGAGTGGTGTCTTTCATGTGTATCACACATTCTGAAGACCCCCTTGCCTATATGTGAGTATCCATGTATTATGATGAGGATGTTATAATATGAGGACCACACCATGATGAGGAAGTATTCCATATGAGATGAAGATAAATTGGATTGGGTTATGAGCTGCGATACGAGTTAGACATAACTCAGGTACATTACCCCAAGGGTTATAATTGATTCATTAATTGTAAATAGACCAACCAATACTAAATTATAAATATCAATCACGTTTTTTTATTTAATTTATTCATTTTTTATTATTTTTTGTGAAAATACACAAACACATAAAATAATAAACAATTAATGCATAGATTAAAATAAATTAAGACACGATAAATGTTTTTCTATTTATTGCATAGTCAGTTGTGAGTGTGATCACATAGTATGTGCATATTAGATAGAAAAATAATCCCTTTTTTGATAAATAATAAAACCCTCAATGAAATTCTTAAGTCATAACACCTTCTTTCATCCTAATTTGAACAAAACTAGGTGTACAGGGTGCTCATTAGCCCTATTTGAGGGTGCCTCATATTACGAGGGAATTCATATGAGAGTGATGGATTAAATTAACTAAACCTATAAGAAAATAAGAATCCATAGCCATATTGTTTCATATTTAGAGAAAAAAAATTGAGTAAATCAAATTTATGATTTCTAGAATTTGGGACTTCACTCAATAGTTCAAGGAGCCACGAGTTAATGTGGTTGGATATTCAAATAGCTACCTTGAAACTTTCTGAGTAGTGGTGTATCCATATATTGGACTATGAGTAGAAGTTTCAGGGATCCTCTCCACTAGAATAATCCAAAAACTTAGTATTCTGAATCTAGTAGTGATAGATACAAGGGTATTTAAAATAATAGGAGACATATAATTATTTTATTAATCAATAATTTATAATCAGTAATCAATATGAAAGTACTAATATATTAAAATTTATTTTGTAGAAAATGGCATGTAATACCATATATATACTATGATTACTATGGGATAAATAACATTTCCTCACCATTGTGAATTTCAAAGATTCGTATAGGTTCTTGTGAAAAGTACTATGATATAGGAAATTCTATGTGTAAGAGTCCCCACCACTTTTTAAGACACCTTAGGAAGCTAGGGTGTGAATGATGCTTATATGAGACTCATGTATGATGCATTTTATGTTTACATCATAATTCTATAATCAATGTCTATTGAGTTGTAGAAACAACATCAAGAGATGGATGGTCTCACATATTGTCTCACCTTCGAGAATCCTATGAGGAGAAAGTGAAGCAATACATGAGTGAGGTGATGATTACACCTAATACATGTAAATTGAAAGATTAGACACAATATTTCAATAAATCCATTTATTATATAATTTTCATGAAATTTATCTATATTTGTTTAAGATTAAAAAATTAATAGTAAATGGAGAAAACACTTCATTGATTTTGGGTAATGTTTTCCAATTTAACAAGAACATAAAGAAATATTAACCTTTTAGTTCTTATGGTGAACATGTTATAATACAAGGAAAAATGGCCAATGAAAAGTGTGAAACAAAAAGAAATTCCACAATGTCCTTAAATGTAAAGAGGTTGATCAAAATATAGGAGGTTATTTTATTTTTATGTCATGAGATAAGTATATGGAAGATAAAATGTAATGAACTGAATTAAATAAGAAATTAGTTACCTCTTATTTAGGTATATTCATCAATAACATGCAATGTTTATATTGTACTTCTTGGGTATTAAATAAAACGTGCCTATTACATATGTGTATTTAAATATTGTAACTAATTATGAAAATAAATGTTATAATAAGTAAGGTTAATTTTATAAGTGATCAAGAAAGGCCAATTCTTAAGTTAGTGGTAATAAGTACACAACTTATAATTTCTAATATTAATGATTCTAATTGAACTTTTTATTAAGTATAACAAAAAAATTTATCTCACTTCTCCATTAGACACAAGTAGAAATTATTCCATTTTAGGAATGAATTTTTAGTGGTATATATTAATACACAAATAGTTTATAAACACTTGAGTCATTGGAAATGATTGATGAATATAAAATTCAAGACTCATTATACCTAGTTATGGAAAGATAAATTATTTTTCTAGAATACTTAAAAAAAATTCAAGGATATAACCAATATGGAAATTTATAATATTTTTATATAAATACCTTATGTATTATCAAAACATTTACTTATCTAGTTTTGGTCAAAGAAACCTTTCAAAATAAAGTTAATCCATTAAGATTTCGAAATTAGTTCAGCTAGAGAGAGTTAACTATTCCAAGGTTAAGTTAGTGGTAAATATAATTCATGAGATTCCTTTAAGTGTTTTTAAGAAATATAAAAGTGAAGTATGAAATATGTAAGGTCATAAGATATTATTATCTTCAAGACTATCTTCCTAAGAATATCTTGACCAAGCATTCATAGATCATTATGATGTAGTATGGAGTAATTCATAAATGCACATTTCCTTATAAACATCAAAGATATGATGTTAGTAAAAATGATCGATTATGAGTCTTACATTCAAATATTGATAAATAAAATGTAGCATGGAGTAATTCCAAAACACACATTTCCTTATACACATAAGATTCATGATTAAAGTAAAAAGTGAATCAATGTTAAGATTCATATTAATTTTAGATACTTTTATTATTTTTAATGACATAATTTTCAAATAGTAGTGTTATCCAACAATGATAAGACAACTATAATGAAAAATGGATATCATACGAGTTACAGTATGAAATAAATCTATCATGTTAAAATAACATGTGTTTATATGCAAAGCATTTGTTAAGTATATAAAAAACCTACATCAATAAAAACAAAATGTTCATCAAAATAATTATCCTAAAGTTTTCTATGGATATTATAGAATAAATTTGATAAAAAATTTGTAGTCAAGTGATAGACTATATTTCTATAAAAGGGTTTAATTATCTATTTTAGATAGTGGAAGAAAGATTGACTTGGAATCAGTCAATACTGGAGATGAACAAATAGTTTGAATAGGAACACATTCCACAAGATCATGTGGAAAATGAATGTTCTAGAGACACATACAACATAAGAATTTTAAAGACATGGTAATGGTTTTATATTCACTACTACCAATGATAATTTATTCATTAAGAGTAATTAATACTATAAGTAAAAAGTAAATGGAAATGAGTTAATATTTACAAGTTTGATTATAATTAAATAATATATTACTTGTATCAAACTTCAGGTGCTTATTATTATGAATACTATGGTCAGTATTCAAGTGAGACTATAAATGGGTGGTATAAGTGTGGTACCAATAAGGATCAATTGGTAATACCAAGCCATTATTCCTAAATAAATTATAATCTTACATGTCATAGATACATTATATGATCATTAAATAGGTCATTGGAAGTCAATATTTTCAATCTTGGAAGGAATCCATACGACACAACCAGAAAGGGTTGGTGACACCATAGGATGCCAATAAGGGGTGTAAGTTACTGAAATACAATTTTTAATTGAATTAAATAAAAAGATAATAGAATATTCATTTGGAATGAATTTTTACCATGTATCTACAAGAAATTAATGGGATTGAAACTTTTTACAAGGAAAATATGTTTGATAACATATGGAAAATAGTTATTGTTCTAACAGTTAGTTAATACCAGATTGAAAAAAACTTTCTATAAATTGACTTAAAGTAGTAACATAAGTTTTGGGGAAAAGATCTATTGAGGTATATATAATGGGTTTTATAGACCAAGTCAAAGTGAATATATAAAAAAGGTATTTAAAAATAAAATTTGGAACAATTTGAGAGAAAATTGTTAACAATGTCACATAGCATAAATCTCTCCAAGAAGACATGTATATTACATAGGAGAAGATTAAAATGGTGAGTATAATTCCATGCACTTTTGTGATGGATCAATAACATATTCCATGCTATGTAATAAATGTAATATTGACAACATATACTCTTTGTTAGTAAAATATTAGAATAATATTGGATAACTACACGGGGAACTATCATAACTATCCATTTGTACTTGAGAGAGTACACGAGATATGTTCTTGGTAATAGGAGAGGAAGGGGAACTAGTTTAAAGTGGGTATAAAATAACATTCCTTTGGTTAAATATGATCTAATATCATAATTAATCTATGGTAACGAGCAAGATAATCTCATTTGAGCCACTGGTAGACATATTTACTAATGAGTGTGTTGAAGATTCTGATGCAGCCTGAAATTATTTGTTCTAGTTATTGGAATCACACATAATAAGTAAAGTTATATCATAATGATAATCCTACTACTGGTACTAGAAAAAATGTCATGATTTTAACATAGGAAAAAGTGATTAAATCAGGGATATCATCACTTAAGGATCCTTACTTAAGGAGGTGAAGTAACAGGTAATAGAGTAGTCATGCAGTAGAGATGTGGTAGGCTCAATGAATAAAGACATAGCTTAGTAGAATCATGATATTATCATGTGAGTGATAACAAGGATGGTTATAAATTTGTTTTTAGTTAAAGTGGGAGTGTTGTAAAAGTGGGTTCCCAAGACCCAACATAAACAATACTTTTCAATTACCATATCTTGTATATAGTATGTTATGCATGAAGTAAACTTACCATGATAATGTCAATATTTATACATCTACTATTTACATGGTAATGTTCATATGTTATTTGTCATATCAAAATATTATAGCAGTTCCTGGGATATAATGAGAACCTTGAGATTCTATGAAATTAATCTTAAACATATGTCCTATGGTCTAGTTACATAATATTGACTGGACATAGATGATTTCTGAGCATCAGGTTCTAGGGGATCATAAACATTAAGTATTCTTCCCATGAAGTTCTCACTTAGTGATCTCGAGTATATGAGATCATGAGGACTAACCCACCAATAGGAACATCACATGTTTCAGGTGTCATTGGTAGTTCCTTTCTATGAACACGTGTAATGGTCTCCTAACTTGAGATTATTATCTATGTGAACCATTTCATTATGTACTTTGATACAATATGAAAACTATGGAACTAAAGCTACAATGAGGTATCTTGCATTGGGTGCATCATTGGTGGTATGAAATTGATTGAATAATCAAGGTATAATTTTGCACTTCTGAATGGAAGTGATGTCTTAGGCCTAATTGATCAAGATAGTAGTAATTTCACTAAATCTATATCCATAAAAGAATAAGGTAACTTTATCCAGTAATATCAATGAATAATAAAACAATAAAGGATGATAACATGAAGCATGCATCATACTTTATTAAATAACACAAGACAAATAGATTATATTACACAATTTGTGTTCACAGGAAATTTTTTCATTACTATGACTATACCTTATCTCTTTAAAGGCCTTTATGAGTTGCTAGAATATGATCCTAATTTGTGAATAGTATTCACTACTATTGAGATACGTTCTTAGAGGGCTACACACTAAGAGTATTCCAAAGTCAATCATATTCTTATGAATATCAATATAGGACATGGTGGGTCCCATTATAGGGTACAAGATATGCCCATAAATATACAATCACCAATAATAAATAAATTCATATTATTTGGGTTTAGAATAATTAGTCTTGGATTTATTTTTTAAAATTATTCACAAGATATTAACTGAATACATGAAAAAATATCATAGTAATGAATATTATTTTAATAGTCAAGGCTCATTTAATATTTTCAGGAATATCGAGCCAAGTTAATGACTTAGTTTTATAATGTAATATATTTATTATATTATAAGTAGGTGATAAAAATATAAATGATATTTATGAATCAGTAATTTAGTCATAAGAATGTTTTTATAGTTTATTTAGTGGTAAATTAATATTCGAGGGATGGTGAGGCATTTTAGTGTATTTTATAACTCACTATTTAAAGGAAGAGGAGATTCTCATATAGATACTATTCACAACACAATGGTTTATAGACTCTCCTTCCACTCTCCCACTTAAAGAGAGAGAATCAAATGATCTAAGCTCTCAATCTGATTTCTTCTTCATGGATCGATGGATCATCATTATGGTGATAATTGGGATGTCAAAGGATTCATTATATCTTCAAACTAGCAACCAAAATTTGATGATAGAATCTCCTGAAGACTGTTAAAGTTCGTGTATATGATCTAGAGGGATCCAAGTTCTATACTTTTGAGAAATGTTCCCCAATGATGAATTCTTGATGAACATGACTTCAAAATAATGAGGTAATTGTTTGGTTTTTATTTTATTCTTAAATCTTTCATACAGGATCCTTGTGTTTGTAAATTGGAAAAAATTATGTTGGTGATGATGTTATGATGATGATCGCAAAATTAAAATTTTAATTTCTTGATTTTTTGTGATTCTTATATGTGAAAAGTACCAATACCTTATCTATAATCTCTTATATAAGATCAGGTTCCATCAGCTTCCACTCTATAACTTTAACCCAACATGTTAGATTACAAAACATCTTCCCATATAGAGCCTCATAATGTTTCATTTTAATTTTATAATAGAAACTATTGTTATATAAGAACTCCACTAGGGAATGGGGATGATCCCAACATCCTTGGAAATCCATTTAACAAGATCTCAGCATATCCTCTAAATATTGGATGATTCTTTTAGACTAACCATCCATTTTAGGATGATAAGAAGTACTGAAACATAAATCTATATCAAACACTTGTTGAAGTATTATCTAGAACCATAAGGTAAACCTCATATCTCGATTGGGTACAATGGAGAGTGTAACTCCATCAAATATTACCACTTATCTTATATATATCTTAGTGAGTTGGTCTAGAGAGAAATCTTCCTTGATAGTAATAAAATTCACTAACTTTTTAAGGGGATCAACTACCACCCAGATAGTGTTATTTCCATTAGATTTATTAGGTATCCCTACGAAGAAACCCACGATTATGTTTTCCCATCTACATAATGGTATGAGCAATGGTATAATCTTACCCTTAGACTTCTTTTTTTAGGATTGACTTGTTGGCATAACAAGAATCAAGAAAAAAATTCTAAAATATACATATTCATGTTATATTACTAGATGTTTTACTTTATATATCAATAAATCTTAGTGATTCCTAGACTAATAGAGAAGGATGTGATATACACATCATCCAAAAGTTCCCTCTTCAGCTCTAGTTTTGATGGGAATCATATTCGGGTTCCAAAACATATAACCACATCTTTAGAAAATTTGAACTCCAACATATTCACTACCTTTTTCTATAGCACCAAATAATATTTTTAATCCTTCTTAATACTATTAAGAATGGATGGTTTATAATTTATTTGAGCCAGGTAGGATGAAGATCCTTTTATTATTCCCATGTACTCCCTTTGCATGACTAAGAATATTAGATCTCTTTCAATCCTCATCATTAATAGGGTTTCATGATACTTTCTACTCAGAGTATCTACCACATTGTTTTCCTTCCCAAGATGGAAATGTATTGAATAATCACAATCCTTGATCAGATATAACCACCACCATTAGTGCATATTGATCTCCTTTTGTGTGAATATATACTTTAGGATTTTATTATTTTTATATAAGTCACACTTAACCCCATAGAGATACATTCACTAAATATTCAATGAAAATATCACTTAAAACAATTAAAAATCATGAATTGGGTAGTCCTTATCATGGATATTTTGTTGGTGGGAGGCATAGGATATAAATTTTTCATATTGTATGAGTATAAAACCCAATACCTCTAGGAAACATTGCTTTATATCATAAATACTTCCTAACTAGTGGGTAATATGAGAATAGAAACCGTGATTATTCTCTTATTTAACTCTTTAAATCTCTCCTCACATTCATCACTCCAAAAAAAATTAATTCCCTTCAAAGTTATCTTGGTTAGTGGGATTGAAAATCATGATAATTTTCTCCCAAATTTATGATATTACCCAACTAATCCAAGAAAAATATGGATTTTTATCATAGATATTGGTCTGGGTTATCCTTAAATTACCTCAATTTTTGAAGGATCAAAAAATATTCCTTTTTCATGATAACATTCCCCCGAAATGTTACTTAATCCACACATAACTTGCATTTACTGTACATCACATATGCATTTTTTTGTATGGTTTTTATTATGACATTAAAATGATACCCATGTTCCTACTCACTTTTTGAGTAGATAATATTATCATATATAAAGGCCACCACAAATTTTTTGAGAGAATCCCTAAAGACTCTATTAATCAAGTCCATGAAGATAATAAGAGAATAAGCGCATCCAAATGGGCTCCACGTAGCTGATTGAACAAGTCATCAATCCATGGTAAAGGATATTTGTTCTTTATTATAATATTATTGAGCCCATGATAATAAATGAAGAGTCACATTGACCCATCCTTCTTCTAGGATACAAGGACTAATGAAACCCATGTTAAAGCACTTGGATGTATAAACCCTTTATCTAGATTCCCCTATAATTGTTTATTAAGCCCTTTAAGTTCAACTGTGGCTAACCTATACAGAGTCTTGGGTATTGGAAAATATCCAACTATAAGTTCAATTGATAACTCAACCTTTCAGTAAGGAGGAATTCCATATAATTCATCAGGAAACATATCCACATATTCCCTCAAAATGGGAATGTCACAAGGATGATATTTTACTTCATCTAAATCATTTTATCTAGATACACTTTCTCATAAGTCAATAATATCCATGATTGAGATGATTATTCAAAAGAATATTTATACTCCTCCTTCCACTTTTATAAAATCAAAGGGTGATTTTTGAAACTAAGGGTGATTTTCTTTTCCCAATAATTTATGCTGGCTCTATATAAGTAAATCAAGTCCATAAAAAAATTTCATCGAATTATACTAAAGGGGAATCATAATATTTTTTGGAAAATTAAGGATATAAATTTTTACCAGGGATGAGTTTTATGATTGGGATATAACAACTAAACCATTTTCTATCTTCATTGATAACTCAAATTCTATGTTTTGAGGTGATATTTGAATATTTCTACTAAACTTTCATGATATTAAAGAATGTGTCGAACTAGAATAGAATTTGAAATTCACTATTGTTGAATGAATATCTAGTGCACCTGTCACCACTTCATAGTTTTGATCCACCTTAGTAGTTATGATGAAATAAGTTTACCATAGGTCTCTAGGCCTTAGAGGTTGTTATTTTTTGTTATCTTCAACAACCCTTGTCTTAGTGAATTTATTCACATAGTGTCATTTTTCATTGAAGTTGAAACATTGGATAATAGGTTTATGTTTTATTGGAGTATTCATTTCTTCGACTTCATTAGTGAGTTTCTACCATTGACATTCATTATCCAGGTGTCCTACCTTCTCTCACCTAAAACATTTTTTATCTCCTTAAGACAATTTTTGGGATACTTCTTCCCACACTTTTGAAAAGTGGTTTGTTGTAATTTCTCACCCCCATGATATTCATCTATCACCATGTTAGAATTAAAATATATTATCCTCTTTCTATATCTATACCTATGGGATCCTTGACATTCATTAATCTCCATTTAAACTTTGAGGCCACATAGGACAATTTCCTCATAGATTTCAAAGTCTCGAATCACAAAATTTTTTAGAGACGCATATTTTTCCCACCAAATATACAATAAAATTTACTTTTGGGTTCAATGATAATGCCAAAGTCATATCGTTAAATTATTGTTAATTTTTCCTCATATTACCTAATGTATTTTTTATCCTTTTTCTTGAGGCCAAAGATATCCCTCTCTATTTAAATTCGAATAGTGTGAGGAAAATATTTATTGAAAAAAATTTCTTAAAATTATTTCCACTCCATAGCTTCAATATCCACCTCAAAATTTATATTTTGGTCAATGTCCACAATTATTCAGCTTCTCCCTACATGTGATAAACAATCATTATGACCTTTACTTTTTTATAGAATTAAAGGATGAAGAAGATCTTTTCATTGGATTTGATCCATTGTTCTACGATTATGGGATCATAATATCCACTAAAAGTAAGAGAAACTTATTAAATAAATGTCTTAATTGAAAAATTATATTACTTATGGGGAAATGGGTGTTCCTCCAGATTCCATTCTCTATTCGAAACTTGAGTTAATTGAGAAATTATTATTATGATGTTCCTGAATCTTGATCCCATTGGGTTTTACAACTCATTTGGGGAGTCATCATATTACCCCTTACAATGGTTGTTAACTCAATTACTCCTATTTCTATCCATTGAATAAAATAAAGGGAAAATTGGGGATGAGAATATTTAAACTATTAAATACATAAAAGGAAAACTATGAAAATTTAAGGGATAAACCATAAATAAAATATATTCCTTAACCTATGGATTTCAAGGTTTCAATATAAGTTATTCATGGTCTATTTCATAACATAACATTTTATAGGAATTTTCCACATTTATAATGGTTTATAAGGAGCATATAAATTTAAAATATTATATCCCTCAAGAGTTTCAAACTAGGTGTTCAACAAGGCGACTTTATCATGCACTGGGTGATGATCGAGTGAATGCCTAATACACCCTTTTTGAGGTTATTACCCCTAGGTAAAATTGTGCTAGAGACACATCTACTTTTAATATTAAAATAAAAAGTTTTATTTCTTATAAAACAATTAATATATACTTTACCATAATTTTGGAATGTTTTCCTATATTTATACTTATCCCTAAGGCTTTAACTATGGTTTCCTAATCATAATTATAAAAAAAAACTAGACAATCCTCTGATACCAACATTAACAACCCATGTGTTTTATACACTTTAATTCATGTTTTATTACATAAGGGAACACATAATACAATATTTAAAGATCAATAGACCTAGTGGAATTGGGAAATTAAATACATAACATAATAACTTGAAACTGGGATATAATGACATTATTTAAAATCTCCACAACATGACCTTAAAATCCATTGATCTTCAAATACTTCACATGATAACCTAGGGATGTACATAAGAAAGGGGTGAGATATAAATCCCATTAAGGTAATAATCAAATCATAACATAATTAAAGCAATACATGTTAGTAAATAGGTATATAAAGGTGAAATAAAGTGGGGAGTATCATAAAAATGATCATCAAAACATGATATAATATGATAACATCAATGTAACCTAAGGAATGTGGAAACAACATAAAACATGACATCATAAATGTAAGTCAAGGCTAACTATAGAGACATCATAACATAGTGTGCTTAGGATAACCTCCCATGAACAATACTTGTATCTCATGAGATAAAAACATTACCCAATGTATTGTAGGGATACATAATTTTGTTCCCACCCATCACATTCATATCATGTACATGAATTTGTGTACCACATAGATCATATATCATAAAACATAAGAACATATTTCATAAATTTTAATCCCATGATTAAGGAGAATGAATTATATACATGAAATTACCAAATAAATGAATTATTGGTATATCTAGGTGAATACGTTTGAGTGGAAATGGGAATGGGTATTCACTACACAAAATTTTGGCATGAAAAATCACAGGATAATTTCGGCAGTATAATGGGTGCACATAAAGATTAATGGAAGGGTTTAATGAGAGTGAAAGAGGGTCTCTTATTAATTTTAAATAATAAGGATAGTAAGATAGATTTTTAAAAACATATTACAACATGAAAAATAGGAAATCAAAAGGCATAATATAAGGAAAGTTCTTGAATAAAGTGGAATAGGATATGATCCCTTACCTTGAGAGGGAACTTATAGAAGTTTGGGAGGAGCTTCTTAAGAAACACCTTGGGAGGGATTTAGAGAGAGATAAGGAGAATAAATTCATGCTAAATTGGTTTTAGTGAATATGAGTGGTATTCTAGGTGGGTATTTTTTTAAAAAGTGGGGAAATTATTTATTAATTTCTAAACTTAGGTTTTGGACTCTATATAATAAAATAATAAAAAATAAAAAGTACACTGTGGGTTTTTCCAATGGTTTTTGACATATTGGTTTAGTTTTAAATATTTTTTAATTATAAGAACCTAAATCATTAAAATAATATGATTGATGATGTGGAAGTGTGTCATGTTTATAAATAATTTATTTTAAAACATTAAATATAATATAGGTTTTTGGAGGATTCCTTAAAAGTTTCTAAAATAAATAAAATAACTTAAAAAATGAACTATTTTAAAGGGGAAATCTTAATTTGGTTATGGATTCCAATTATAGTATTTATTACACCGCTTTTGAACAATTATGATGTTATAATACTTAGAGTATATTTATACCATATTAAATTTTTACCCAAAAATATAAATTTCTCAAAAAGTTATGAAAAATTAACAATTGGATAATTTATATGAGATGATTTAAAAAATAATATTTATTTTATCAAAATAATTTTCTATATATTAAAATTTACACTTTTAAATAAAAATCCTTATTTATGAAAAAGTACTAGTTTTTTTTATAATAACAGTTTTCTAACCCTTATAAAGATTAAATTTGGATTCGTTAAATTATATTATCATTTGAATATAGATAAATATTATTTAATGATAATGTTGTAAGAAAATAACATTAATTTCAAAATTCAAGAATTTATCAAAAATGTGTTGTAATTAAATCCATATATATTTTTTAAAATACATTTTTGCTTTATTCATATAAAATATAATTTTTTTAAACTCATATATAATTGTATATATAAATTATTAATGAAAGGGTTTAAATATAATCATTATTTTATTAAAATAGAAAATATAAAAATTCATACTACTAGGGTCTAGATAAATAATTCCTTATTACACCAGCGTATGCCCTAAGTATAAGGTGTGTGATAATGGTACTTTCTTGTGGTGGTTCGGTGAACATGGTTTGGGATACGATCTCAATATGCTTGAAATTATATCATAAATAGTTTTGTTTGTGATTCAGTTGTTGAATTTTGGATTGGTATTGGTGAAGGGAAAAATCCATTTATTCCATCTCCCATGGAAGCTATAATAAATGAATTATTAAGGTACGATCCTACTGGTCAAGACCATTGCTATAATATTCCGACTCAGGATCCACTTAACCCATGCCCCGATCCGGTGGGTCACATGGGCTCAAGCGCGCCTCCCCTTACTCTATAGGCTATCAACTAGCAACGAGGGTCTAAAGGTGATGTATTGGGGAGACTATACCCTCATTTCAGAGTATCACAACAGATACAACCAATAATAATAAATAGTGGAAGCATATAAAAAAATAGACAGGATCAATAAACCATAGAAGAAATAAAAAAATCAAACAACTGAATAAAATAAATAAAAGCCTCTAAGGTAGCATCAATACATGATGAATTTTATGCTAAAACAAATGGGTAATAGGGTAATATTCATATATTCATGGTATACAAAAAGTAAAAAATGAATAAAAACAGCTCCATAAGAATCCTGAGCCTAAGCCCGATCCTATGATCCTAAGATTAATCTGAAATAAATACATATCAAAAACCTATAGAAGGTCTCTTTCCCTTATCAATACATATAGACGGATAATATTCTCAGATTCCAAGGGTATCCCAAGTAGGGTGTGAAATAAAAATCTTAGTATGCCACCAATAATAATGTGTACGTGTAATCTGAGTAGTGATCATAACTAAACAGTGTGTAGGCATAACAAAATAAGTAAATCAATGATGAAATGAATAACTATCCCACTCAGGTTCCTATGGGAAACCTGGTGAATCTTCCTACTTCAGCTCTTGGATGGAAAGAGTATTTGTTCATGTCACTATATATATATAATTAGTAATAATATATATATAGTTTAGTTCTATATTTAATCCACCTATATGAACCAAGTGCGTGAGGATGCCTAATTGCCATATACCTATAATACTAGTGTTGGATAGACTGGGGCATAACTCACATTGTCCATGAACAATCTAATGAGATGAAAATCTAAAATTATAGGGAATATGTCATACATTTTGATAGAGTGAGAGATGACATACTACATCACTCAGGATGGCGAGTGAGTCGTCAAGTCAACACTCTAATCATGGAATGTGGTGCCTGATCTCATCACCCATACAATATCACTGGTGAAAGATGCCATGAACTCAACACCCTATGTAAGAATCTTGATTATCTTCCATTATTATCAGTCCTTACCATCATAAAAAAACTATATAAATAAATATTAATTTATGTAATAAGGCATAAGGCATAAAATTTCATGTAACTTATTTATCAATCCCTTATAGGTATATAGGCAAGGCTTCATCATTCATAATATAACACATAAGTCATAACCTCTTATGCATGACCTTAACCATGATCAATTTCCATTTAATCTATTAAAATTCATTTAATAAAACAACCCAACATGCTTTATCCATTTCATTTAAAACAACACATTCAATTTATCAAAACATGACAAATACAATTTTAAAGCTCAAGTATCAAAGGGGAGGTTTCATGGTCAATTAATTTAAATGATTCCACCATCTTACATAATACATCCTATACATTCCATTTACCATAACCAATTCATTCAATTCATTAAGGCATGGAAAAAAGTCATAAGGTTCAATGGGTACTTTTAAAAGATGACATATTCAATAAGGAAATTTCCCACTTGGGAAATTACAACCATAAAGGGGCCAAGAACCTAATAGGTGCCTTAGGAAACATTCAATACACATGTCTCAGGGGAATTATCTTCTAAAAATAATGATGAAAAATGCAAGGAAGATCTGAAATTTTAAGACAATTGGCCAATTCCACTTGGCTCACACAAGGGGTGACCATACAAGGTTTTCACAAGCTCTAACCCACCAAACAAGACTCAATAAACATGTATCTAGGTGAAACAATCAACTAGAAATAAAGGAATCAATATGATATAGATGATTGAAAAAGTCCAGTATACGACCCAATGGCATTAGCTATGAAACAACAAAACTCGATGGGAAAACAATGTAAGCACCTACCTTAGGGCTATAAATGATTCATTGCTTGATATCGACATTAGATTCGAAGCAAGTTAGAAGATATTTGAGAAACATTCCAATGCCCTGAAAATAGGGGAAATGATACTAAACCTAAACAGTGCAATATATTTTAAGGTTAACTTGAATAAAAGGCTTGGGTGAGGTTATCCTTAACTTGGTATATCCAATGCTTCCTTTAGATCAAAGATCGGGTGCCATATGAAGAAGATGTTGATGATCCTTTGTTGAGGGAGAAAAAAACCCACTGGAGGAGAAAGATACTAAAAACTGATAGTGTAAGAAGAATAAAAAGGAAAAGGGATAAAATAATTAAATAGGGGAAAATGGTACTTTCACCCTAAAATTTGGGGCTGTACGATTTGAACAAACCTTGCACAAACCATGATTTAGCTTCTGTTTAATGAAATATCATTAATGATTAAGGTGCACAATTTCCCAAACTATGCACTAACCATGAAAAACACAACTATCCCAAAACACAGCAGGTCCACACAGATGTGTTCCTTGGACTTCACTATTTTAGACAAACCGTGCGGCCTATAGATGCCCCTGTCTATAATTGCATGGTTTTAGAAAAACCATGCGAGTTGGGTGGCATAGTTTAAAAAATCCATGTGGCATAGTTCTTTAGGAAATTTTTAGTAAATCTAGGCTTTGAATAATCCACGCACACTCCTCTTACCTTCCTTTGTCCACATTACACCTTTACCAAGATTAAACAAAGGATTAAAATTGAAAAATAAATGATTCATACATTTATTGAAAATACGGGTCATTACAACCTACCCTCTTAAAGAAACTCATCCCCGAGTTGGTCTTATGAGGGTAAAGAGGTACTGTCAGCAAAGCGTTCTGAGCATTATGATCATATATTAGCTTTTTGTTCCCAGGTCTTATCCTGTACGTATTCATACTACCATAAAACCCATACCAGAGGAACATACCTACCTTAGAGTGTCTTCACACTTCGATCCACTATACACATGAGATAATCCTTAAAGGAAGCATCCATATCTAGCTCAACCTCATCACACTGAAAGACACGTGATGGGTCTAGATATTATTGGCGAAGCTGAGATACATGAAAGACATCATGCATAGACTGGTATCTCTAGGTAAGTACAAACTGGTAATCCACTGGTCTAATCCATTTCACAACCTTTAAGGGTTCAACAAACTTTAGTGAGAGCTTACCCTACTTCTGATTACGTTTATGCCGCAACCTGGGTGAGACTCATAAGAAAACATGGTTTTTGACCTCAAACTCAAGAGGTCACTGACATATGTTGGCATACGACTGTTGCTTGTACTAAGCTATCAACATGTGCTTTCTGATCAGTTGGACCTACTCTGTAGTCTCCTGAACAAGACATAGTCAAAGTGCAATTGCTTCCCCTACCTCTAACCAACACATAGGTAATGGTAAGGCCTATCATATAAGGGTTTATAGGGATCCATATCAATGTTTTCTTGAAATATGTTTTTATAATAAATCTCCATAAGAGGAATGTGATTCTTCAAAGAACCTCCAAAATAAAGGATACATGAATGGAGCATGTCTTTGATAAACTGAATTGTATGCTTCATATATCCATTGTTTTGTAGGTGACAGTCCATGCTAAGAAGCACCTGCATACCCAAGGCCTTCTATAGAACCATGATGTGAAATGAGCATATCTATCAGAAACTATAGAATGAGAAGCTCCATGAAGACGTACCACCTCTTTGACATAAAAACATTCCTAGATCGTCTACCGAGAAGGTCTCTTGAATAGGTAGGAAGTGTGCAAATTTCATCAAATGATCCATGATAATCCACACGGTATCGTCACCATGAGGTGATATAGGTAGAACAATCATGAATTCCATCACAACATCATCCCATTTTTACCCAGGAATGGAAAACGACTATAGAGGACCTACTGAAAGGTGATGTTCTGCCTTTACTTACTGACCGATGGAACACCGAGTGATGAAACCAGAAATCTTGTGTTTCATACCATGCCACTAGTATTGGCATCAAAGATCTTAATACATTTTTGTGATAGTATGGTGAATTGGACATGCTGGGGCATGGAATTACCACATCAAGTCCTCTTTTATGTCTACTGGGACCCATACACACCCATGGAACAATAAAGTATCATCTCCATTGACCATCCAACCAGAAGATGTATCGTCATCTCAAACAATTTCCCTTAGGACAATGCCTTCAAGATCATATAGCTATCTCATTATTACCCATTCTAGAAGAGTAGAAGTCACTACTAAGGTTGAGAGGATATTCTATCCATTGTCCTCATAAACCTAAACATGTATCTCTGAGAATAAGGTAATAAGCTTCTATTCCTCACTAGATTCCTGAACTGCCTATGTCTGAGTCTTCTAGCTCAGAGCATCATCCATAAAATTTCCTTTACCAAGAATATAGGCAAGCTTGAAATCAAATGATTATAGGTAATCATCCCACCTGCGTTGCTTGAGATTTAGATCCAATTTTTTAAAGATATAATTAAGGATTTTGTGATATGTGAACACCACAAAATGATCTCTATGTAGATTTTGTCTCCAACAGTGTAAGGAATGAACAATAGCAGCTAGCATGAGGTCATGCGTTGGGTAATTTTGCTCATGAAGCCTCAAATGACAAGACCTGTATATGAAGACTCACCCATCCTACATCAAAACAACTTCAAGCTTGATACCTGATATTTCATAGTAAAAAATATAGCTCCTACCTAGAACTGGAAGAATCAGTATTGGTGCTGAAGTCAGTCTACCCTTCAAATCCTTAATGGATGCTTCATAAGCTTCTAACCATACGATTTTCACACCCTTCTTTTTCAAGTATGTAAGTGGCACTTCAAGGTGTGAGAAATTATAGATGAAGCATCTATAATATCTGGAAAGCCCTAAGAAACTCTTGATGTCAAATAAATTCTTGGGATACTCCTAAGAAACTATAGCTCTCACTTTCTCTAGGTCAACTAAAACTCGTAACTCCAAGATGATGTGACATAGGAATTGGAATTTTTCAATCTAGAATTGGTATTTAATGATCTTAGCACAAAGATGATGCTCTATCATTTTATTCATCACAATCTCAAGATGGGTTGCATGGTTATGTATGGAGCGTGAATAAACCAAGATATTTTCAATAAAGACTACAAAAAATGAATCTAGATACGGGTGAAAAAAATGATTCATATACTACAACAAAACCAGTGTTTAATAGCACTAGTATTTATTAGCGATGACAAATGGAATATTTATTAGTACTAAAGAAAGTACTGATAAATTTAACCCTTTATCAGTGCTTTATTTTTAGCACAGATAAAGGGTACCCTTTCCCAACACTTTATTTTTAGCCTTGATAAAGGGCACCCTTTATCAGCGCTTTATTTTTGGTACTGATAAAGGGTACCCTATATCAACACTATATTTTTAGTGCTCAAAAATATTCCTTTATCAGCACTTTTTAGCACTGATAAAGTTCCAAATAAATAAAATGAAATAACTAAATAAAAAAAATGAGTTTATTAAAAAAATATTACAAATTTTATTAATTAAATAAGTATTGATAAAAATGAATAAATTGATTATACAATATATAAATTATAAATACTAATAAATACTATGTATTAAATATATAGATATGAAAAATTAAAATTAAACAAATTAAAATTAAAAATAAGTAAATTGAGAAAAAATATTAAACATTTTATTAATTAGATGATTATTGATAATGCTAATAAATAGTCTACATATAAATATGGTTTATATATTACAAAATATTTATGCACTATATTTAGTGAATAATGGTTTATAATTAAAAATTAATATGAATTAAAAATAAGGAATAATTTCATAGAGTAATGGATATATAATTGAATGTCATTTGATTTTACAATTTAATATAGATCAAATGTGTGTTATATTTATTTCACATATACATAATTAATTCATTATTATATACAATGTACACACATAAAATTTAACCATTTTTCAATATTATTAAAGTGTACCTATTTTTAATTTATTCAATTTCACTCATTTTCAACACGCATGCACTTGAAATTAGATATTCATTAATAATGATAAAAAGATATTTGTAAAAAAATATTTAAAAAAATATTTATAAATAAATATATTTAAAAATGTATATACTATATTTATAAAAATATATATTTATAATTATACATAAATACCTTTTTTAAAAGTATATTTATAATTATAAATAAATAATTATATATATTTAAATAATTATTAAATTTATAATAAAAATACTTAAAAATGATTATATTTACTATATATATATTTATATATATTTATTAAATATATATATATATAATTATTTAAAAATATAAATATATAATGATATAAATATATAAATATATAATGATATAAATATTATTTTTTTAAAATATTTATATAACTATAAATTAATAATTATATATTTAAATAATTATAAAATTATAATAAATATATTTAAATAAGGAATATATTTACTATATATATATATATTGATTAAGTATATATATATATATATTTACAATTTTTTATTTATAATTATAATTATAAATCCTTTATCAGTGCTTAAGTAATAAGCGCTGATATGGGGCTTTATGAGTGCTAAAACTTTAGCACTGATAAAAATGGATTTTATCAGTGTTTTTTAGCACCGATAAAGAACTACCATTATCAGCACTAAAAAAGTGTTGATAAATAAACCTTTTATCAAAACTTAAATAATAAGTTCTGATAAAAGTACTCTTTTTAAGTGATTTTAAAAAAGCATTGATAAAAGTGTCATGATCTAATTAAAAAAATATAACTTGTTGTAAATGCATCACAATATTAGAATCTTTCTGCGGAAGCCACCTGTTGACACTCCTCAGTGAATCGAAGCTAAAATCACACAAACCCACTCAAATCACACAAACCCACTGCCTCCAGTTGCTCGAACATCATTCTTCATTAAGTGTTCGGTTGCAGTTATGGTTTCCAAAGAAATAATAGAGATATGGATCCAAGGGTCTTGTATTTTCTTCAACCTAGTGAGGTAGGCCTGTGTTTTCCTATGCAGGTTCTAATTTTCTTTCTTTATTTTTCATTTCAAGATCTGGATCCAAGGGTTTATCATTTTCCTTTATAGGTTTCTATTTTATTTATATATTTATTCTTTGGTTATTGTTTGTTGTTTTGTTTTTGTCTATGATCCATTTTTTTCTTGACTACTGTTTTGGATATCTTGTTTTTGTCTTTTTAAATTGTTGTTTTGAATCTATTTTCTTCGCTGTCTACACCTATACCTCAAATTTCATAGCTATTTTAAATCAATTTTCTTTATAGGTTCTGAGTAAATTGATTTAGAAAACCAATTCTCAGTCTGATGATGGTGAAAAGTAGAAAAAGAAGATGATTTTGTGCAATTCATTTAAGGGAATTTTTTTAATATTCTAATGTAAAGGGTTTTCCTTAAAAATTTATTTTCTCATAATTGTGTTGTTTTATTTTAAGAGAAATATTAGTAAGGTTGACACTATATTTATTTATTTTCAATGGATCTCTATTTTCAATATTAGTATGCGGTTGTATTTATTTTACTATGTTGTGATATTTTTCTGTAAGGGTTACATATATTTTTATCCATTTAAGTTTATTTTATAAAGATATATAAACACACACATATATATATGTAAATTTATATCTTTCAACTATTTATATATGTTTTTATAACTTATATTGTAAGGATGATTTTATAATTATTTATTCATAAATTATGGTTCTGGATTTCCAAATTAGGAAGGGATTATATTTATTTTCATTTAAAATTGTGTTTAAATGCATATGGGATAGACATTACAATGGTTGGTATGTTTTTATCCTTTATTTCTAATATATATTGTTGATTTTTATTATTTCTTTATGAAAAATTCTTTATGGATCTCCATAGAATCTAATGGATGGGTCAATTCATATTAGATGACCTCCCTTGAAACATTAGGTTGCTACATCATTTGTTCCAAAAAATAGAATGAATGTTATCAAATTCTATATATTAAAAATTATTTTCAGGTATTCGTCATTTTAGGTCTATATATACATTTAATTAATATTAATATAATTTATACTTAAATAACCAATAAATTATTGTAAACTCAAGTGACTTTCAAAATAATAAAATTAGGTAACTATATATACATTTTTTTGACATAATTAAACTTTAAAAAATTTAAATAATTATATTTTATACATAATTAACCAAAATAAAAATTATTTATAATTAATATAATTTAAAAATCATTATTAATAGTATTTTTTAGTTTCATTCGAAAAAATATTACTATATATATATTGAATAATATATTGTATATTTAAATAAATTTAAATATGATAAATAATATACATATATATAATTATATTGAAATAAAGTTACTAATATATATATATATAACACATATATAAAATATTTAGATATATTCACTTTATTTATTTATGTATCGAATGAGGAGTGGCCTCCATTTTATAGTTTTTAATGGTGGAAGGCATGAACCCTGTTTAGGTTTATTGCCTATTGAGGTAAGTGTGAACAAAGTACACTCCTCTGTCAACCTATTTTTACAATCATATAAAACTATATCAATTTTTTATAGAATAAAACATATTTAAAAAGACCAATTTTTATAAAAAAACAATATAAAAAAATCCTCAACTAATTATTTTATTAATTTTTTTTTCAGATCCTTATGGATAAATTTAAGGATAAAAATGAAAGTAATTCATCATTAAATATACCTCCACATCAAATTGAATTTAATTTTAGTAACATACACTCATCAGTTGAAATTACACTATAACAACCCAAGACCCTCGGGCTACACAACAATGTAGTTGCGTATTATGATTCTTCCATCTCCACCCTCTCTATTTCATTTCCCCCCTTTACTCTATCATTTCTCTAGTTGTGTAGAGATTTTTTCTAGAAGGAGTTGGTGTCAATGAAGGAATCATGTTAATAACTAGTTAAAATGGTGTAATTCTCACAAATGGGAGGCATTTCGCCTTTTAGATAACACAATGAAGTACAATTGTCATCCTCATCAACTTCATCTCCTGAACAGTTATTAATGAATTTTGTTTCCTTGAGACTCATCCCCCATCTATTTTATGTTGCTTGTAATACCCTGAGAATTAGTCATCCCATGGATGAATACTACTTAGAGTATTTCAAGAAACATAGGTGCATGTCCACAAGATATGCAGGATGTATATTAAATAACAAAATGGAATGATAAATATTTAGGAGACAAGCTAATGAGGATGACAATTGAACTTCATTGTGTTCAATACAAGGGGGAATGCCTCCCATTTGTGAGAATTACACCATTAAATCTAGTTATCAACTCGAAGACTCCATTGAAACTAACTCCTTCCATAGAAAATCTCCACATAACTAGATAAATGATATAGTGAAGGGAGAGAATGAAATAGAGAGGGTGGAGATGGAAGAATTAGAATATGAAACTACAGTGTTGTGCAGCCTGGGGTCTTAGGTTTCTATAGTGTAATTTCAGTTGATGAGTGTATGTTATTGAAATTATTTTATTTTATTTTATTTGGAGGAAGAGTTAATGATGAATTAATTTCATTTTTATCCTCAAATTTATCCACAAGGATCCGAATAAAACTTTAATAAAATAATTGGTTGAGTATTTTTTATAATGCTTTATCGATAAAACTTGTTTTTTAATAGGTTTTATTTTATTAGAAAAATGATAGGTTTTTATATGATTGGAAAAAGAGGTATATGGAGGCATGTAATTCATTCACACTTAGGGAAACAATAAATAAGTCATTTGAGACTTGTAGGAATCATCCGCACCTCAATTCAATTCATGGTGAGACTGTTACGACTTAATGTGTCCGTTATCAGTTTAAAATTGAAAATTTAGTTAGAAAAATGTCACTCATTGAAAACAAAGTAAACATGATCATATTTTCTTGATAATTTTGGAAATTTATTCATAATTTATTTGTGACATGTATGCATTAGTATCAAATTAAACCGATACACAATGTGATCGGTATAGGTCAAAGTGCATGTTTCCAGTTTAAAATGAAATTTTAGTAAAAAAAAAGTGACACACTCTTAACTGAGAAAGTGAATTTAGAATATTTTTATAATTTAGGAAAATGATAAATAAGTAATTTTTGATGTGTAGGAATCATTCATACCTCAATCTGATTCATGGTGTGATCGATATGACTCCAAGTACATCTATTTATTTAAAAATGACATCAATTTTAATAAAAATGAAAACTAACCTACTTAAAATAGATCAAACACAATCATATTGTTTTTATAATTTAGGGAAATGATCCATATGTGATTTTTTATGTGTATAAATTAGCTGGACCTCAATCAGATGCCTGGTGTGCCTGGTATGACTCAATGTGTCTATTATCAGTTTAAAATTGACAGTTTAGTTCAAAAAATGTCACTCACTAAGAACTGAGAAAACACACTCATACTTTATTGATAATTTAGGAAATTGATTTTTAAGTAATTTTTTATGTGTATTAATTGGTCTCAAATCAAACTGATACATAATGTGATCGGTATGAGTTAAAGTGCGTGTTTCCAGTTTAAAATGACATTTTAGTAAAAAAGACAACTGGCGTACTCAAAACTGAGTAAACACATTCAGATTTTTTGGTAATTTATAAAAACTATCCATAATCCATTTGGGAAGTTTAATAATTATTCTCACCTCAATTATATTCATGGTGTGATCGATATGACTCAAAGTGCGTCTTTTTATTTAAAATTGACATCAATTTTAGTAAAAAGGACATCTCACCTACTCAAAACTGAGTAAATGTGTTCATATTGTTTTGATACTTTAGTAAAATGATCCATAAGTCATTTTTGACATGTAGGAATTAGTTTCATATTAATAAAATACAAAATTTTTCTAGTATGACTCAATGTGTTCATTATCGGTTTAAAATCAACATTTTAGTTCAAAAAGTGCCACTCACTAAAAACTGGGTAAACACACTCAGATTGTATTTATAATTTAGGAAAAAATTAATAAGTCATATGTGATGTGTTGGAATCAATATCACATCAAACTGACATAAGATATGATGAGTATGAGTCAAAGTATGTGTTTTCAGTTTAAAATGACATTTTAGTAAAAAAGACAAGTGACATAATCAAAAATGGGAAACACATTTGGATTATTTTGAGACATTAGGAATATGATCCATAAGTCATTTGAGATATGTAAGAATCAGGTGCACCTCAATCCAATGAACAATGTGGACGGTATGACTCAGAGTGAATTTTACAATATTTTTTGTATCATTTTAGTTTAAAATGTGTATCACATCACCAAAATTAATAAAATGAGCCTAGATTGTTTTCTCTTAATTTAAGTTCTATATTCATACTTTATTTTTTTTATTGTGTAGTGTTTTTGGTTTTATAGTGTGCTATTATAGCATACTGCACTGGTGGGGCAGTGTTCTATAACAACACGCTATAGTATGCCCCTTTATCAGTGCTTTTATAAGCACTGATAAAGTGATCCTTTATCATCACATATAGAATCATTGATAAATGGTACTTTATTAGTTCTTAAAAAATCACTGATAAAAAAACTCATGATTTTAGTCTCTCTCCATTATTCAGCACTTCTCTAGTGCTAATAAATACCATTCTTAGAGCTTTTAAAGGCATATTTTGTAGTAGTGATAAGATCCATAAAAATATCAGGTGCATTCATGAGTTCGAACAACATAATTAGGTACTCATAGATATCATACCTTCCCTTGAAATATGTGCAAGGTATTTCTAAATTTGTGACATGAACCTAATGATAGCCCGACCTCAGATATATATTTGATAACACCCTCTCACCTTATAGCTGATCAAAGAGGTCGTCTATTCTAAGTAGTGGATACCAGTTTTTGATAGTGAGTCAATTCATATAATAGTAATACACATAGAGCCTAAGGGTACCATCTACCTTCTTAGAGAAAAGAACTAGTTAACCTTGAGGAGAATTGATGAGGTGTATAAAATCTTTATCCTCTAGATCATCCAATTTCTTCTTAAGCTCTAGAAGCTCCTTAAGTGCCATGCTACAAGGAGGAATGGTCATTAGTTCTACTCCTGGAAAAATCTCAATTGTAAACTCTACCTCACACACTGAAGTTAGAACAGAGAATTCATTTGGAAAAACATCTCTGAAATTATCCACTATAGGTGGAAAGACTACGGGTTATAACCCCTGGTCATTGAGGAAAAGACAGGTGATCTGAGCTGTCACACTACCCAGCCTCTGCTACTCAAGGCCTGCTCTAGTCGTAGTGAAATCCCATTCTACCTTATGCACATTCTTAATGCCCTCTGGTGAGGTGAACATAACCCTCTAATGATAAAAGTCAATATGGGATCTATAGGGAAATAACTAGTCCATCCCTATGATTATAACAAAGCCTATCATATTATGGATGTAGATATCCTATACAAAGAGGTAACCACCTACCTCAAGAGGAAAATACTAACAACGGAAAAATACCTCTGAATGGATACCAAATGGTGTGTCTAGCATCATAAGTTTATATAAGTTCTCGACGTCAAGGTCCATACTTCCCATAATAGTCTTAGATATAAATGAGTGAGACACAATTCTATCAAACAAAGAATACACTAAAGTGGAGGATGCTAAAATAGTACATCATATAGTAGATGGTCCGGAACTCTACTCCTGTGGCATATATTGGACTACATGTAACTGGCCTATACCATGACCCTATGTCACTTCCTAACTACCTTGAGCAAGCCCACTCTACTAGCACTGAGAATCATATGTTTGGCTTCCTCTACCTCGACTACCACCTCATCCCGATCAGCCGTGGGTATTCCAGTTACCTACCTGAAGTGATCCTACCAACCCTTCTCCTAACTGAGGAGTAAGTGTATATCCCCACTCGCTTAGAACTGGAGGGAAAGTCCTACAGAAGTGATGGAGATGGACCATCCTACCACAACTTCTACACTCATCTGGTTCTTGTAAGTACTGAGACCTAATATTCCCTGGATTTCTGCACTGGTGACAGATAAGAAAGCTATTTGTGTGAGGATCCAGACAGCTGCTAGTGCTACGGGTAGTCTTGAAACACCTCTTTCACCCAAAATAAGAACCATTGGAAGGCCTAGGTACCTAACCACCATGACTCGCACCTTCAACATCCCTCAAATTTTTCTATGAAATCAGGGCCTGCTTAATTATTTTAGATATATTCTTATCCTAAACACATTGACCTATGACCGAATGACAGAAACCAACCTATCCTTGAATCACCTAGTGGTCATAAGATCATTATAAACTAGAGTATGATTTAATCTCTTTAGTTATATGAAACTGACATAATCCTCTAATGCTTGTTCATGAATTTTCTTGATCTGTCATCCCTTAGAGTATGGGGAAAGAAGTAGTCATAGAAAATGATCAAAAAATCATCCCATACCATGTCACGATGTCAATACACCTGGGTGATAAAGTCCCACCAATTCTTGGATGAATCAAAAATAATATAATCCTCTAATTTTCCCCCAAACTATTGAGGTGTCTCAATATGCTCAAATATAGATAAAATTTCCTCAATCCAAGACTCTATAGTATGAGGTCCGCCACCCCCTAAAAAGGTGGGACGATGTTACTGCTAAAATGTTTAGGTAAAATATTCCATGGTCGGGGTAGGTCAACTAACACCTTCCATTGAATGCAACATACAAAGAAAACCATCTTGGAACTAGGAATCAGTGCCCATCTTAGGAACTAGAAGAGGTACCACTAGTGGAAATATAAGAGGAATCATTGGTAGCTAATAGCTCACCATCTCAGGAACATGGTCATCACCACCTTCAGGGCATATGATCCAAGGATGTTGTGGAGGCATAATTATACAATTCCAAACACATGACTTAGAAGAGATTCAAGAAATTTAGAAAATTGAATTTAAGAAACTAGGACAGGTAACAATCATTCCTATTACAACGATCATGCCTCTCTTCCTACTCAACAATCCAGGTCTAGAAAATAGAAGGAGACCATAACAGACCATAAAAATGTAAGATATACCCCACTACCCACTACTAAGGTTAGGTTTGGGGCTAAGTCTATGTTTTAGGTATATACAGGATATCAATTTCAATTAAAATTCATTTTATTTTTAAATTTTTCTTATTTAAACATTTAAATATGGTTGAATCAGATGGTTTTCCATTTTTTGATCCATAAGATCCCATAATACTTATGAACCAAAACATGGCATCCACTTAACCCACACCATAACATGTTCCATCTTAGGCAACAGATGGTCCATAGCTTAATCTGCCATAATTGACTGCTTAAGGTGTCTGATTTAGCCTATTCAGGAAAGCATTGTTAGGTTAAGGTATCCATTTTAAGTATCAATCATTTATTACAATCCAATGTAAAAAAAATTTAATACATATAAAGGCACAATCAATATGAAACATGAAATGGTCATTGAGAATTAAACATGGAATGACAAGATTCTTGGCCTATTAGTCATACTGTGCCTATGACGATGCATTTCCTAATGTAAATCCCTCATTTCATCGAGCCTAAAAAATCATAATTTCAATAACACCAATATTTATAACATCACAAGAGATGCGAAACACCCAAAATTTAAATGATATAAATTTAATTAGGCATAAAATAAACAACAATTTTATTTTAGGAAACTTGGCATTTACCCCAAACATGGGTTCTCGATGACCAATCATGGATTATGAACAAGTACCAAGCCTTTTACAATCTCTAATATATTGTCTCCAAATAGTAAAGTAAGAAAGTAACCTATCTGATACCACTTTGTAATGTTCTGACCCGGGATCCACTAACTTGTGCCCCGAGCTGGTGGGTCACATGGCCTCAAGCATGCCTCCCCATATGCCATAGGCTGCTGACCAGTAGAGAGAGCATAAAAGTGGTGCAGTGGGGAGACTATAACCTCTTGTTAGAGTAATACAACAAATACAACCAATAATAATAAATACTGGAAGCATATAAATAAATAGACAAAATCAATAAACCATGGAAATAATAAACAAACTAAACAACTAAATAACCCAACTAAAAGCCTCTAAGGCAGTATCAATACACAATGCATGAAATGTTTATACAAAAAGGTAACAGGGAAACATGAATATAGTCATGGTATACAAAAATTACAAAATGAACAAAAATATCTCCATAAGAATCCCAAGCCTAAGCCATATCCTCTATTCTTAAGCTCCCTATGAAAGCAATACATACCAAAAACCTGTATAAGGGCGCTTTCCCTTATCAATACCTATAGAAATACAATGTTCATGGGTTCCAAGGGTGGCCCAAGTGGGCTTTGAGACAAAAATATCAGTAGGCCACCACCAATGGTGTCTACTTGTAATCTGAGAAGCGCTCATAACTAAACAGTGCACTGGTATAAAAAAACAAGTAAAGCAATACAGAAATGAATAAACAGCCCACTAGGGATCCCATGAGACACCTGGTGAGTCTACCTACTTCATCTTACGATTGGAAGGAGTGTATTTTCATGTCACTATATATATATAATCAGTAATAACATATATATATATATAGTTTAGTTCTAGATTTCATCCACCTATTTGAACCATGCACATGAGGATGCCTAATGACCATATACCTGGAATACTAGTGCTGGATGGACCAGGGCATAACTCACATTGTCGATCACCAGTCTAACAAGCCCAAAAGCCCCAACAATAGGGTATATTCCCTTCACCCTGATAGAGTGATAGATTCCATACTATAGCACTAGGTATAGAGAGTGAGATGTCATGTAAACACTCAATTCATTGAACTTGGTGCCTCATACCATCGCTCATATAGTATCACTAGTGTGAGACACCATGAACTCAACACTCAATGTATGGAGCATGATTATCATCCATTTTCATCACTCTTTACCATCAAACATAACCCCTATAAATTCATATTAATTTATTTAATAATTAATGAGGCATAACCTCTCATGTAACTTATTTATCAAGCCCTTATAGGTATATAGGAAAGACTTAATCATTCATAATATAACACATAAGGCATAAACTATTATGAATGAACTCAACTGTGATAAATTTCCATTTAATCCATTAAAATTAATTTAATAAAATAACCAAACATTTTTTTATCCATTTCATTTAAAACAACTCATTCAATTTATCAAAACATGAAAAATACACTTATAAATATCAAGTGTCAAAGGGGAGGTGTCATGGTAAATTCATTTAAATGATTCCACCATCTTAAAAAGTCCATCCTATATATTCCATTTACCATAACCAATTCATTCAATTCAATAAGGCATGTAGAATAAGTCATAATGTTCAATGGGGTCTTTTAAAAGATGACATATTCAACAAGGTAATTGCCCACTTGGGAAATTACAACCATAAAGGGGCTAAGAACCTAAGAGGTTCCTTGGGAAACATTCAATACACATGTCTCAAGGGAAATCTATTTTAAAAACCAAATCTATAAGTGCAAGGGAGATCTAAAATTTTAAGATAATTGGAAAAATTGGCTAATTCCACTTGGATCACCCAAGGGGGGACCATATAAGGTTTTCAAAAGATCTAACCCACCAAAAAAGACTCAATAAACATGTATCTAGGTGAAATAGTTAATTAGACATGAATGAATCAATATGATAGTGATTCTTGGAAAAGGTTGGTATATATCACAATGATATTAGCTATGAAACAATGAAAATCAGTGGGAAAACAACCTGACCACCTAACTAAGGGTTGTAGATGATGCCATACTTGATATCGACCTCATATTTTAAGTAAGTCGGAAGATATATGTGAAAAATTACAATGACATGAAAATAAGGAAAACAAACCTACACCTAAATAGCATGACAAATCCAAATATTATCTACAATAAAAGGGTAGGGTGTGGTTAGCCTTACCTTGGTCTATCCAATACTTAATTCTAATAAAAAATCAGGTCCTAGATGGAGAAGTTGTAGATGATCATATTTTGAGGGAGAAAATAATCCATGGGAGGAGAAGGATACTACAACCACAGGAAGAAGAAGAAGAAAAAAAAAGTAATAAAATAATTAAAGATGGTAAAAAAGGTAATTTCACCCCAAAATTCGGGGGACATAGTTTATTCACACAGTTTGAACAAACCATTCTTTAGTTTATGCTTAAGGAAATACCACACATAGTTAAGGAGAACAGTTTCCCAAACCATGAAGCAACTGTGTGAAATCACACTATCCCAAAACATATCAGGTCCACATGACCATTAAGTAAGGCCCACAAGATTCCAGACAAACCGTGTGGCCTATAGTTGCCCATATTTGCAACAACATTGTTTCAGAGAAACTGTGGGAGTTTGGTTACATGATTTAAATAAATTGTTTGTCCTGGTTCTTTAGGCCATTTTCAGAAACCTTGGGCTCTGAACAAGCCTTATATGATCCTTTAACCTTCCTTAGGCCATAATACACCTTTATAAATCTTAAACAAAGGATTAAAATTGAAAAACAAATGATACTTACCTTCATTGAAAAGACGGGTCATTACAATCACTTCTTCCATCTGTTTGAATTAGAATTTATCATAACCATTAATATATACCATTATTAATGGTAACTATATAAGGTCTATATTATCTATAGTTGTGATTATTAATGTTATTTTAAATATAATAGTATATAACTTATAATGGTCCAAATTAACCAAGTAGTGAATGTGTTTTCTATAACTACATCTATTAATAAGATATTTATTCATTAAAATATAGATTTTCATTTATAAATGCATGGGTCATTATAATCAATCTCATATATCAAAAATATCTATTATATCCATAACCTTGAGAGCCTTCAATATCTTAGATTAAAACAAAAACAAAAATAATAGAATGTGTTTAAGAGTATTTACAATAGAACCTAACATGTGAATTATATTAAGAAAAAATCACTCTAAACTTTTTATAAATGGAATAACTAGAGGAAATTAGAAGCTGAAATTGATATACTATCATAAGTACTATCAAGAATAAATTTATATTTCCCTATATATAGCACAATGTCTAACTAAGGGGTCAGCCTCAAGGAGGAAGTGTGTTTATCCTAAGGAATATTCTAAAATATTTTTGTAATTATATTTATTTCAAAATCAGTAAAGGGATACATGAAAGTATGGTGAAAAAAATAAAATGAAGAAAATAATAAAATAAATAGATAATAAAAATATAAAAAAAGAAGAAAAATAAGCCAGTAAGAACAAACTAGATCCAAGTATATTCACTCTAATATCGAACATAAATCTTAAAAGAATTAAACTATCAAAATAATAAATCACTCAGTAAAAAATCATTATATCGATACATGAACCTTTTACTCTTTTAAAAATGAATTAATACATACAAGATCATCTCCCACACATGTGTACTCTCTTAAATAGTGAAAATATTTCCTGGGTCAAATCAAATTCATAAAGGATTTCTCCTATGATAATGTGAACATCACTGATAAAAAAAATCACATGACCTATCCTGAAAAACTTGTTTGAGTAGACAATATAATAAGAGGTAAATCGAATAAGAATATGAGAGTAAAAAACTTTCCTTGTGATAAGTGTTCCATTGAATCACCTCAATTCATGATTATAATTTTTAAAGGGAGAAGAAGATGTCAACGATTGAACTAGATATTTGATCTCCATGTAGCGATGTAAATCAAATCCTAGAAATATGTTTGTGATTTGTTCTACCTTTTATGGAGGTAAGAGATCACAAAATAATGAGAGAAAATGTAACAAACAATTTTATTTAAAAACTGGAGAAAATTTCAAAAGAGAGATAATAAGAAGAAATAGAGAAAAAAGAGATGGAAAATGATTTTTTTTTGAATAAAGGGGGGATTCTATAGCCCTTAAATCTTATTTAAAAAAATTACATAAAAATAAAACTAAAAAATAATAGAAAAACAATATGGTTCCATGTGACAGCCTTCATCACACTGCAACCATCTCATGTGATGTGAGAAAACTTCCTCTGAAAATGCCACTACCACTTGTATGTCAGTGTTGGATCCATAGAATTCAATTATTTATTTCATTAAATGATATAAAACACTCTTTATTTGTTAGATTACATTAATTAATGTATTTAACAACCCACTGCATCAAATTCATTCATAATTTTAGTATTCAACCAGAAATAGTAGCTCAAGTTACTTTTATGATCTCACCCCAAACTTCCAAATGTGGCGACCTTCTCACAGTCATTCAATCAAACAAAAATTTTCATTTTTTTCAAGATATGTATCCATATAAAATGAAAACATTAGGCATCATGATGCCCAAATCATCCCTGTAATAAGAACAGAAAAACATAGAATCAACACCCCCAAAAAATGAGAACACCAAAACTCAGTACAACAGGTATGAAGCAGTTCAAATCCTTCAGTGATGCTCATCATAATTAGCACAACCTCAATACAAATACACACCACCCCATTCATAAATCATGAACAAAAAATCCCTAAGATCAAGATTAATAAAAATCCTTGATCCAAATCGACTTTGGTTTTAAAATCCTCAAATAATAATGCAAGTTTAACATCACAGTTCATTTTTAATAGTGTCCTCCATCTTCTCAAAACCACAACCCTGGTGAAGATATCCTAAACTAGAGCACCAAAACTTGAACTCACTTTAATAATCATCGAAACCCCCTTCATTTGACTGATCCAAATCTATAAACAACCAAGATTTATGATGCTATCATTTTCAAAATCTCAACTAATAGTGTCGAACAAACTCAAAATCAATAAATTCACACAGATCTAGACAAAGATAAGCTTTGTTGACAAATTTAGCATCAAATATTCATCATAGGCCTTCATTAACCCTTATGTATGAAAAATTAAGTCATCACCTCAGCTACTAGAGATGACTAGCAAGATTTGACTTCAGTTGAACTCTCCAAGATCAGATTTAGATTCTTGAATAATATTGTGATTCAAAACAATAAATTGGTGTCATCAATGAAGGAGCATCAATCGACTGCCTAAATCCCAGATCTAGAATACTCGGAAAACAAGTAATATTCAACCCAATTAATGTTTTAAACCCCAATATCTTCTCTGAATGAGTCATCAACACTGGCTAGATTCAGGGTAAGTGTTCTCAAGATCATGACTTGGATCTCCTTTCGTGAACCCTATCTCATTTTCACCACCCATAAAAGGATGAGATTATAATCAACTCGAATCATAACTCCCCTAAAATTTTTCATAACTTAAATCCATGACCACATAAGATAATTATCTTATGTGGGAAGATTTTACCCAAGTAAGATAATTTCATATTGTTAGAAGATTTTATCTTATTTTAACTAAAGAATCAATTTATCTTATGATAATTTCTCTTACGACCAACCCTTCCAATTTATCTTACACATATCAAAAAAAAAATATGTGGATAATATGAAAATTTCATACATCACTTGGTCAATTTTAATTTCCTTTATTCCCTACACTGTAGATAATAACATCCAAATGAGGAAAAACTACAAACCAAAATAAACTAACACTACAAATAATGATTAAAAATAAAAAGTTACGTTAAAACAAAAAATTAAAATAAGAACTAAAACATTAAAAATATAATTTATTACATAAAATAAGAAGAAAACTAATTAAATAAAAAATAATAAATAATAAATTAAATGGTTTAAAATTATTATTTTAAAATAAATTAAAAATATATATAAAAAAAATCAAACAAAATTCAAATGAACACTACTTAGACATTAAATTAAAAAATAAATGGAAAAAACCAATAATTTATTAATTAAATATAAATAAATAATGAAACTAATATTTATCACTAAAATACCTATTTTATCATTAAATATAAATCAGAACCCCCAAAAAGGATGTGAAAAAATATAATAAATTAAGGTCATATAAAATTACCCTACACTTTAGATATTTCTTGTCCTCAAGAAACCTTTAATCACATTCAGTGGTGGAAAATAAATCTAAAAATGGAAAAGATTAAATCCCACTAATAATTTATTTATATATTTATTTTATTTAATGTATTATTTCAAGTAGTAAAAATGAATGCTCCATCAAATTAAATTTCTTCATTGTGAAGTTAGTTACTATTTTACAAAAAAAATTTTAATTGAAAATTTTAAAGATAATTTAACAAAAATTAATTTGCATCCAACTAAAACTCCAAACTTATATTTACCTCTAGTTAAATAGATGCACAAAATTTGAGAGATCATAATAAATAAAAACACCTATGGATGGGGTGGAGTGAAAATTTATTAGCGGAATAAATAACCCATCTAATAGTTTTATGAATAATGAATGAAAATAATGTAATAATGCATTAAACCTGGATTAGGATTTCCATTTCATAATTCATTTTGATGCATATTTTATGAGTTAAATTCAGATTAGAAATTTCAAAGTAAAAAATAATTGTATGAAATTTTTCATAGATTTTATCGGAATCCATTTTTTTCCAAGAGGAAAAGAAAAATGATTTAATTAATAAAATTCATAATTTAATAGAAATTAATATCCTCAAAGTGGAATCATAACCCTAAAATTTGAGAAAAATTTTCATCCAATGAAAATTATGAAGTGATGCTTAAGAAATATAATTTTGAAAAAATTTAAGGGTTTTGAGGGATCTCAATGAATTACAGTTTAGCACATAAAATACCCCTCTCCAATACTTGATACCCAATAATGTACTAATTGTTGAACTCAAGGTGTATGAACATTTAATAAATTTAAAGTTCAAAATCATTTTCAATTCAGTAGTTAAAATTCATGTAGGGCCACAATAATGTTAAAAAATTATTCTTCCACATCATATTAAACAATCAAAATATAAAAAATAATAGCTATTGATTACTACCAAAAAATTCATGCACATTAACATATATTTTCAGAAATTTTTCATGATAAAAATTTGAATTAAAAAAAAAGATAATCATTAAAGAACCAAGATTAGCATGATAAGAAATAAATTTAGAATTTATTGATTGTAAAATTGTTGTAATGACCCGCAGGTTTTACATAATAAATTCAGCATGTAAAAGCACTTAAATATAATCTATATAATATTTATTACACTCTATACCACAAGAATCATATTTTAATTCAAAAATATAATTTAAAAGAATCAAAATAAATAATTTGAACATTTAATCTCCTATTTCATAGCTTTAATACATGAAGTTCAGAATGGGACACCTCCCATTTTTTCACTTGATTAATTCTCCCTGGTATACAAAATTTTGAGCTCCTAAAAATTGAAAATTATAATAATTAAATACCAAAATTTTAAAATTAAAACAAGATAAAACCAGAGTAAATATTTTAGGAGTTTGATTCAAGTTTCTCTAACTAGTAGCTCCTGTTGAACTTTGAAAAAAAATAAATTTTTTCTATAAATAAATGAAAAATTATGCTCACAAAAAAAAACTAACAAAGTAAACTTTAAAATTTACATTCTTTGATTCTTTATGGAAAGCATAAAAAATGTTAAATAAAATTCAGTAAAGTTACATGTTTGAAATTTAATTAAGAAATCTCTAACCCCATGAGCCCAAATAGTAGAGAAACAATGAAATTAGAATGTACCTCTACCCCACACTTTATTTACAACATGTAATAGTAATTTAAACTATTTTAAAGTTAAGAGTATAAGGATACAACCTAGGATGTCAGTTGAAAAGAAAGATGTTACTTGAGATGGATTGCTGCATAGTGGAATGTACTGTCATCTTATTATTTTACTATAAAAGAAACTTCAAAAATTTATTAAATAAATACAAAAAAACTAAAAATAAAATCAGATTAAAAATATAATCTTGGGTTTAACCCCCCAAGAGGCATTGTATTTAGATTATCTATAGCTGGACATCATTTAGATTATCCCCAATTAGATAGAGGTGTGGATTCTTACTTAAGAACCACTAAATAATCTTTTTTCCAACTTCAGTTCTCAGGTGATACATCTTATGGAAGCCCCCATTTTTATATTCCTTTATTTACCTATCCTTTAAATTTTAACTTTCATGTAGTGGTGGGATGATGAATAATGGAAAGGGGTGATTACCCTATTTTTTAGCTTGTTGAGAGATGTATAAAGCATGTATCAATTCAATAATCAAATGTTATTTTTTTCTGGTTAAATATCCTCTGAAGATTCATTATTGAAAGCAATATGCATATTAATATCCACTTATGAACTATTGAACTTCACAAAAACCTACGCTTTCTCTTTGGCCAATCCCATAATTGGATTGACAATTTGATGTGGGAGTTTCAAAATTTGTTCATTAGATGCAGTGGAAAACTTATTAGTTACCTCTAGGAAATCAAAAAGTTTAGTAAAATATTCATTACCTAAATATGGAAAATTATTATCAAAAATATATTCTTTAAAATTAAAATCAAAGGAAAGAAAATATTATTCCATAAAGCAAAAAATTCCATGAATTTGGTCAGATTTATCTTGGTCATTAATAATTGGTGCTCCTTGGGGTGGTTCCATGTCAAGAGTGAGGTGTTCAGCATCTGCCAAACTCTCCTAAAAATAAAACACCTCATCTATGGTATCATCCATATAATAAGAGATGATATCTTGAGCTATTTTGACCTATTATATTATGAAAAAATTAGCAGCCATGCTAGTGTAGTAAAAATCATCATAACGAATAAATTCCTCATCAACAGTCTTCAAGACCTATGCAACCTTCATATAGATTGTTTTCATTCACCTTCACCTCAAAATCATGATTATATTTATATATGTAAGACATAAATAACTCCAACATTTGAATTCTACAATTCTTTGGTTCATTTTCAACTAGATCGATAGTTTTAATATCTTATTCCAATGGATTTACTTTCATTCCACTTCTACCGATGACGTTTTAAAATTACACTATTGTCTTACTTCCAGAAAAAAACACAAAGAAATATATTCTAAAAAATTTAATATAATCACATATATTTTCGATAAACACAAATTAAATACACCTTCCTTTTTTGATAAAATTACTCTTGACTAGGTCCATCTGATTAAAGTAATGAAGATCAGAATGAATGTTAAGAGGAACTTCAAAAAATTTAAAAAATTCAACTTGAAAAAAAAAATGTATTATAAATAAAAACAAAAAATATGTCTTTTATGATTTTAAAAAGTAGTGTAAAAAGAATTCTTTTGACCCAACAACTTCCACCATGACATCCCAAACCCCCTATGAGAGGGTGAATTAGGGTGTGGAATTTCTTTCTCACCAAAAAAATATTATTCTCATGTTGAAAGGAACCAATTGTACCTATAATATCCAAAAAAGTATCCAAAATATCTAAATATGAAAATTAAATTCAATGACATGAGTATTTTACTTCATTCAACCAAAAGTTTCAAGTTCAAGGAGCATACCCATGATGATGTACTGATATAACATGGAAATAACTATGAAATTTTGTGATTATAATTGTTTTGGTAAGGCTCACTTCTGAACAATGGGACACTCCCTCCTACTACCAATGTACACACTATTTCATTATAGATATTAATTTTTTGACACTCTAGTAACTCAAAATGAATATATTAAGTGATATTCAATAGATAATAGAAGTTTATTTTTCTTATTAAACTCATTATTATTCAATATTATCATATATTTGATCACATTTCAAGTGTAACATCCCTTTTTTCAGATTTTTATCATTTTATTATGTATTTTGAAGATATACAATTCTTGGGATAAGTTTTAGAAATTTCTAGAGTGTTTTTGGAGTGTTTTGGAAGTGTTTTAAAAGGCACATGTTTTAAGAAAAATTAGTATAAATTGTGCACTATCTCTAGGAAATTGTTTAGGATGTTTTAGGAATTACTAGGAATGCACATGGTTGGCACATAGTTTGGCCAAACCCTATAAGTGCCCAGGTGAAACTGTGCGAGTGTATGGACTTGGGATAATAATAATACATGGTGGAACATGGTTTTCCCAAAATATTTGGAACAAACATGTATCCCTATAGTTTATGGATCATAGAAATTCATGATTAGATCATGGTTTATAAAATCACACAACTCTCTATTATGGGAGGCAGTAGCATGTGCATGCTAATTGTGTGATTTGTTAAACAATTTGACTTAATCATATGATGTGCGGTTAATGCCCCAAAAATTAATTTTTGATCTAGATTAAGTCCCCAAAACATAAGTTTTCTCATATTCTCTTAGTATATCAAGATCCTATTCTCTATTAATGTTCCTTGGTGATTCCATTTTATTCGAAAGTAATTTTTATAGAATCTAAGTGTGTTAGAGATTCAGAATCAATAATAAGTCCTTATTTCCTATATTTTTTTTTATATCCCCTTGTTTTCTCTCACCAAAATCATGAAATGTATTCTATCACGAATAAATATTTTTCCTATGTTGTGGATCTTGATGATATCTTGTTGGATCTATTGAAGAGGATAAGATTCAAGGCTAGATCTATAGTTTTCATGTGTTGTTCGTTGATTCCTTTAATCATAATGTGGTATGTATAAGATCCAAACATTTTATGGTGTTGTATCAAATTTTTTTATAGGTAATATTTTGTGTATTTTTCATAATTTTTTTTAGTTTTAATTTAGTGTGTGTTTGGGTGAATTTTGAGAAAAATTGATATAAAGAAGGTTGTTCACAGTTGGCACATGGTTATAGAAAATCCTGTACCCCAGCCCAAAAAACCATGAGACCTTGGACAGTGGGGAATCTTATAGAGGGAACATGGTTTGACTAACCATTCTCCACATTAAAGAAACCATGTACCCCCCCAAAAAACAATCACCTGGTTGGTTCATGGTTAGGGAAAACCATGCACCCCTACCGAGGAAATCATATGTAACTTTTTTAATTGCCCAAAAATTAGTTTTTAAATACTTTGAACCCCAAAAACTCCTCCCATTAAACCCAAACTCATAACATTACTATTTTGGACGATTTAAGAGATTTATTAAGGGATTCCAAGCCCTTACTACCTCCATTATTCAGGATTCAAAGCCCAAATTGAAGATCCACTCCTCTCTAGATAAGTGGATCCTACCATGTTGTTTTCCGATTCATCCTCCTTCATCCTCTCATTCTTTTGGTCGAAATTATATACTATTTTTCTAGATCTATATCTATATTTGATGAATCTAGATCTTGGATTCTAGATATAGATCTAGGATAAAGAGATATTGATTTTGTTAATCTTGATTTAAGGTTTTAGATCTAGACTCCGATTTACGCAATTGTGCTGCTTGATTTTTTGGAATTCGATTGGGTGAAAATCCATCAACGAATCAAGGTAAGTGTTCAATAATTCAAATCCTATAGTCTTGATAATTTTTATGTGTATTTTATTTTCAAATATATAGGGTTTATTTATCAAATTGAAATTTCATTATATAATTAATTAAATGCAGTCAATTAATTAATTAAGGAATTGGGGAATTGATGGAATAAAAGAAATAGGGAATATAGATAATTAAATGATGAATTAATTATTAATATTTGAATAGAGAAATAGAGTTAATTAATTATTGAATTAATTATTATAATATTGAGGATTTTCTATGAATGAGATTAATTAATTATAGAATTAATTAATGTGATGAAAGTTATTTATTTAATTGTTGAATTAATTAACATAGTAGATGAGATTAATTAATTATATAATTAATTAATGTGATGAAAGAGATTAATTAATTGTTGAATTAATTAATGAGGGTTAAATTTATAAGAAGATTAATATTTATTAATCTTGAATGAAATAATATAGTGAACCATGTGTTATTGTGATGCTTATGAATAAATGATATGTGCGTATAGGATACAGACTGATGCTCCAAATATCCATTTTAAATTGATTGAAATATGAGTGTGGGACATGGAATGATCCTCTAAATAACCATAATCTGAAAAAGTGCATGCCTGTAAATATTTTTATGGGATAGGGAATAAGGCTCCAAATACCCATGGTGTGTGAGACACATACTGATGCTCCAAATACTCATGGGAAAAGGGTGTTAGACACCACAATCTATGATTATGAGATTGGAATTGGATTATGGATCCAATTAGTCATGATATTAAATTGAAATGAAATGGATAATGGTATCACATTTATTGAATGAACTATGAAATGATAATATGAAATGGTTTAGACATAGGCATGGGCTAAAGAAGGTATTGTAGTTTAGGTGTCCACAAGACCCTGTGGGTTTATGTGGTTTAATAGAGAATATTTATGATAGCCCCATGAGTGTTGTTAATTCCCAATAGGTTACTGAATTTTGAAATTTATAAACATGAAACAAACAAACCCCTAAACTACATGGTAGTATAGGATATATAATTCTGAGTGCTAACCCACAAAGATAGGGTTGGAGAAAATATTAATTTAATAAAATAAAACTAAACTAATTACAATTTTCAGAAATAGAATCTAAGCTATTGAGTATTGGTTTGTAAAGAAAGTGAGAGAGGAGAATATAAAAATGGCACTCGGAAGAAATGAATCTAGGTTCATGGGTTGACAAGGTATGAAATTATTAGTTAAAAATTATCTAGTTGTTGGAATTGGGTCATAGAGAGTCCAATGATCATGATAAATGCACTCTATCCCAAACTATATTTTTCTCATAGTTAGGTACTTTGTATTGTAAATGATGGGTTACCCAAAATCAAATTTAAACATAGGGTAGAGACAAACCCAATGGAAATGGAGAAAATATAAACTCTAGATCGCATGTCAAAAAAATGAATTTGGTCATCTTAGGAAGTGTTCATGATCAAAGAAAGAAATAAATACCACCCTTTTCTGAACCCCGCTCGTAATGGTCATGAAAGAAGAATTAGAAAAGAGATATAATTGATGAATTAACATGAAATGCCAACATAAATAGAAATTAAAAATAAAATACCTCATACATTAAATCCCCATTCATCACACATACCACAAAATGAAGAAATCACCCCTTATGATAGACACGAGAGGGTGCACAAAAGGATAAAGAAAAATCCTATAGAAAGAAACAACAAAAGGGCTCCGTAGATGCGCCTCGATCTTCCAGGAATCTTGGCATATCCCTCCATCATCAATCTCCCCTCCAAGGTGCGGCCAAGGGGTAAATTTATAGTGTTTTTGGTTAATAATTCCCATCGCATAACAGATATCACAAATCCCTATTTTTTTCCATTTTCTGAACAACACATGACTTTTAATGGAGTTTCACAACATGTAATCCATGTCGGTAGTGAACTTTTTCAGATCTTTCTTTCTTGAACTTTCATGATGTTTATTTGTGTACGTGATATGTAATTGATTTTCATAGCATATAATCTCTTCACAACTTGTCCCGAGTGGTGAAAAATGCATTTGAATCTCAAATTGTGTAATGAGATACACGATGTGTAAATATTATACTTCTAGTTTTCTAACTCTATAATAGATTAAAAAATCTGGCATCATGACACTTTGCTTCTCTCATGGTGCGAAGTTTATTTTAGCTCCAAATTTCAACTCTTTTTTTACTTTTTCAAATATTTATTTTTTCCTACCATGAAACAAAAAAAGTCAAATGTTCCAAATATTGGAATGATTAATCAATTAAATACCAAATCAATACATTAAAATACTCTAAAATATATGCATGAAAAATACCTATCAATTTAAAATTTTGATGAACTATTTATTATTCATTATATTTATTTCTTATTATATCTTCATACACTATTGTTGAATGGATTTTTTTAGATGCTGTTGGTGATGCCATACTAGTTGTACTCACACCCTACTCAGTCTGACTGATTGGTACATGAATATATTTTATTGTTTCAGGACAAGCTAATGGAAAATAACTTAGGTTAGATTTCTAATTTGGGGATAGATCTTGGAGGAGGGAACTGGATGTGGTTTGGGACCCGTTTGGGAGTATTGGTGTCTTTATTTTCATTTTCATATAGACACTTGACAAGTAATTTAGCAGGACATGTTTTCAATTTCAGTTGGATATTGTATTTCATGGTTTGTTTGAATTGAGGTATTTTATTTATTTATTTATATATATATTGCTTCTGCTATTGATTATTATTTCTTCTGGTGTATTACTCTGATAAAATAGGGTATATTATTCCCATGATTGACTTACCATATTCTCATTTCTAGTATGAAGCCTTTAGAATACAGGGATGTGTGATTGAGGTCATGTGGCCCAAGATGATCCACTGGTAGTGGAACTTGAGGCACTGATTGTGATGATTTAGGAAGTAGGGATCAGTTCATGGAGGAATTTTTTCAATTCATACAATTAATGGATTGAGTCCCAGGGTGGGTTGAGAAGATAATGTCTGTCCTGATGAGGGAGTTTCAGTTGCATCACCCTCTTAATTTTACCGAAGAGGGTGGAATTGAGGGATCTGAGTTTTGGGTTGAGTAAATAGAGATGATACTTGAACATCTTGAGAGTCCTACTAAGATAAGGGTCAAGTTGTTTTCTTATATTCTATGAGGATTAGCAATGTGTTGGTGGGACATCTAGACTCAGGATGGATAACTGTAAGATATGGAATGGAAAGAATTCAGAGAGAAGTTCATGGATCACTTTTATCCAGAAACTTTGAGGCATGAGAGAGTAGTTGAGTTAATGATAATGACTCAAGGGAATATGTTAAATATGGACTATGCTGGATGCTTCACATATTTTTTTTACTTTTCTCCAGTATTGGTAGGAGATGAGGATACTGCAGAAAAGAGGTTTTGAATATGGAATTAAATGTGAAATTATGTCCTAAGTTAATATATTTAGGCTGAATAAGTTAAAAAAAGTGGTAAATAAAATTCTCATATATAAGGGGTACCTAAAGGAGTCTTCTAGTCCAAGACAGGTGGTTTCTATTGGACAATCATGAGGTACATCTTCCGTGATGAAGAAACACTATTAGTTTAACTTTATCCAGAGTAGTGGAAAGAAAAATGGCTAG